>CAKOGZ010000069.1:0-11224 GCA_934045905.1 Leuctra nigra
GTCCCGACGCTATCGGCGCGACGCCACAGAGAATCCCACACCTGTCCCCCGCCCCTGCGACGTCGAGATAACCCGGGACGTGCCTGCGCATGCCCCACGACGCCAGGCGTCCCGACGCTATCGGCGCGACGCCACAGAGAATCCCACACCTGTCCCCCGCCCCTGCGACGTCGAGATAACCCGGGACGTGCCTGCGCATGCCCCACGACGCCAGGCGTCCCGACGCTATCGGCGCGACGCAGAGCCCGTCTGTTGACTCGGCATACGGGCTCCATTACCAGTGAGTGACAAACTGCTCGCATTGTCCGACTTGCAGACCAGTATACATACATACATGACGCGTAATAAATATGCAGTCGATCTCATTTGCCTATCAATAGAAATATTTGCACAATTTAGTGTTCTATGCAAAGCAACCCTTACCGTGTCAATTCCGAAATATTACCAACTGCCGTTTGCTATTCCACTTCCGACGTATCAGACAAAATTATAAGATGATATTTCAAGTGAAATTCAATTGAGCCATAAAACCTCACATTGATTCTGCTGCCAGCGAATGCCATGCTGGTATTAGGTATAATCCCCTGTAATCACCTCTTTTGAACTACGTTTCGTCTTAATTCTATACTTTATGTGTATGTCTCTATACTGGCCGACTTAGCTCTGACATAGATGGCAGTGTTTTAATGTTTCTTGTCAACATACTGGTAGAAAAACACAACTAGGTGACAGTTCGTCGTATGTGAGGCTTGATATTGGTGGCGAAAATTATCGAAAATGTTATAATAAATAATTCGCTGGTTGTAGCAAGTTGGCTCAGGCTGCAACGCACTCGATGGTCTCGGCTTCAATTCCCGCGGCCGTCCTTCCTGACTGTATCGTGGTTACTAATAGGCTACGACTGCCTTCTTCCCACTGTACATCCTTATTCCTTCTCGTATTGAATTTGATCAGTAAATACATTTTAAAACAATGGCGATTAAAGCTCACAAGCGCACTTTAGCTTACTTGACGCTATTCAAGCTCACAAAACAAGCTCACTAATTACACCTATAGGTACGTCCTCAAAGCAAAACTGAAGATACAATTTTTTGTTGACTCTTTATTTGTTCGGGGGTGAAGTGCTCTAGATCTTTTCAGTATCCAATTGTATATAGTATTTAGTTTTGGTATAATCTGTAAATGCATTAATTTTATACTTATAGATTAGAAAGTCGTTCGTTATTTTGGTGACTATTATAAAAAGCTCACGGTCGTTTCCTCTGTTTCCTCTGCACCCCTTGAGATGTGTTGCAGTGTTCCAGCTCAAATCTTGGAGAAAAGTTCTGCTCCTCAAGGTAAACACTTTATCTTGAGACCTTGACGTGAATGTCAATGTGAATGTCAGGGTCTGTGGATGGGACGCGATGCAAGCTGACTGATAAAGAAGGTATTGTCTTTGTCCTCGGCTAACGACCGACGTTGTTGTGTCACGAAGAACCACGGAGACGGGGGAAAAGGACACCCATAAATAAAGTCAATAGTTAACATAGTAGCCTACCTTTAGCCAAACTAAACAGTCGGTATATAACGATGCTCGGTTGATGTTATTCTGTGAGCTAAAAGATGGAGGCAAGCAACTGCTGTGGTTTAGAGGATATTTATCTTTTTCAACATACAAAAGCTGGATGCGTTGAAATTGTACAACAAAATCCATTCTACAGTTTAGAGGAATCTTTATCGAAGTTGAATTGGCATGTTATAGCTTATGTAAGTAAACTGCAAATTTAAAAGATTTTGCTACCGGTGGGATTCGAGCCCACGACCATTGGATGGTCCACGGCTCTAAACTGAATCATTCAAATTTGCCGCTTTTATAATCCATAACTTATACAACCTCAGGAAGTGCTTTATTGCTTCTGCATTGCTATTATAGTATTCGTCAGCGTTACTTGCCTATATTCGTTTTGTTATAATCCTAATTTATGAACAAATGTTAATTTATTATTGGTAGGTACTTGAGATAAGTGGAAGTTTGGAAGTTTCATAGTTTGGAATAATTATTAGTTTTATTTTGTCCAACAGATGTTTAGTGCCATAATTTTACTAATTTTCGGGCACTAAACACCTGTAGGACAAAGTAAATCTAATAAACCATTACAACTATGGAATTATTTTCATTGAGCTGTTCTGAATACTCGTACAAAGCCTTATTTTGTTAACAATTACATTGGTAAAAGATATTGATAAAAATCGATTAAAAAACTCTTCAATGTCAAGCTCACTACCCAGACTATCTTCGGCAGGGTATCGTGATGCCAGCCACTCAGTGTCCGTCGGTAGCACAATAGTGAAGGTGAAATGTTTAATGTAGATTAATGGGTGTCTGGTAATGCTGAGGTAAAGGAGACACTCGTCATTCAATAACTCATCTGACAAATTGATCCTTTTCCGCAGGTTTCGTGGTTCCCACAGTTCAAACACCCATCAGATACGTCAAAACAATAACTAACGGGGCGGTTGTTTTCAACACAAAACCGCGCACCTGTGCTGTTGAGAGGGGAGGGTATTGTTTTACTGCTTTCAATTTCCTGGATCTGATAACGCATCCCTTATGTTTTGGTTTTAAAATAATTTTGTAACACTTTTATTGATTCATCGTATTCATGACTGATGACTGACATGTTTAGTATTTCCAGGTAGTTTTCATTTATTACGAACGTTCGATGGATATTATTTTGATTGTGAGATAGAGAGGCACTTAGTGATGGTTATACATGAAAGAGTGAGCCATGATAGATGATATCCCATCGTCTCTCACATCACGACATTATATTGTATGCATGAAACCAGCCACACAAAATTATATTATATTTCAATATTTTATTACTGCACGTGAGCAGTAAATTCGAACGCAAACTTGGAGACAGTAATAGACAGTAATAGCCGAATTTAATTCCAAAGAGCATTATAGGAATTAAGTTATGTTTCATTTAATATTCGTGTTTCTGAATACAGAAAATAGCTGTTGAAGTTTTGATTCATCGTCGAACGCTGCCTTTTAGAGCCCTCAGTTGAAAACAAAGTCACCTTTTGTTGGCTAAAATGCAAATCACTTCGTTATACAGTAGAACTCTTGCCTGATCCTTCTATTTTATGTGTATTATAATGTGAATTTATATTCTGGACATTTGATAGGATAGGTTCTCCATCTATAAATGCCTAGTCGTGGAGGCAAAAAAAATCTATATGATAAAAAGGAAGAAAAAGTCTGAAAACCTTCTTTGTGATTTATATTTGTATTTGAGAGTAGGACAGCGATGAAACACCTGAGGAGGTTTAGCCAATCGCATGGCGTGTCATTGTGTGTTGGCTCCGCCCACTGGTGTTGATCTCAGGTGTGAATGACGTGACTGTCACCGCCAAGCGACGTGACACTGTGACGAGGTCCAGAGTTCCATCATGGAACTCGCGAGGAACTCGGACGAGGTCAGCGTGATGACGGCGTGACACTGTGACGAGGTCCAGAGTTCCATCGTGGAACTCGCGAGGAACTCGGACGAGATCAGCGTGGTGACGGCGTGACACTGTGACGAGGTCCAGAGTTCCATCATGGAACTCGCGAGGAACTCGGACGAGGTCAGCGTGATGACGGCGTGACACTGTGACGAGGTCCAGAGTTCCATCGTGGAACTCGCGAGGAACTCGGACGAGATCAGCGTGATGACGGCGTGACACTGTGACGAGGTCCAGAGTTCCATCGTGGAACTCGCGAGGAACTCGGACGAGATCAGCGTGGTGACGGCGTGACACTGTGACGAGGTCCAGAGTTCCATCGTGGAACTCGCGAGGAACTCGGACGAGATCAGCGTGATGACGGCGTGACACTGTGACGAGGTCCAGAGTTCCATCGTGGAACTCGCGAGGAACTCGGACGAGATCAGCGTGGTGACGGCGTGACACTGTGACGAGGTCCAGAGTTCCATCGTGGAACTCGCGAGGAACTCGGACGAGATCAGCGTGATGACGGCGTGACACTGTGACGAGGTCCAGAGTTCCATCGTGGAACTCGCGAGGAACTCGGACGAGATCAGCGTGATGACGGCGTGACACTGTGACGAGGTCCAGAGTTCCATCGTGGAACTCGCGAGGAACTCGGACGAGATCAGCGTGATGACGGCGTGACACTGTGACGAGGTCCAGAGTTCCATCGTGGAACTCGCGAGGAACTCGGACGAGGTCAGCGTGATGACGGCGTGACACTGTGACGAGGTCCAGAGTTCCATCGTGGAACTCGCGAGGAACTCGGACGAGATCAGCGTGATGACGGCGTGACACTGTGACGAGGTCCAGAGTTCCATCGTGGAACTCGCGAGGAACTCGGACGAGATCAGCGTGATGACGGCGTGACACTGTGACGAGGTCCAGAGTTCCATCGTGGAACTCGCGAGGAACTCGGACGAGGTCAGCGTGATGACGGCGTGACACTGTGACGAGGTCCAGAGTTCCATCGTGGAACTCGCGAGGAACTCGGACGAGATCAGCGTGATGACGGCGTGACACTGTGACGACGTCCAGAGTTCCATCATGGAACTCGCGAGGAACTCGGACGAGATCAGCGTGATGACGTGATGTTGTTGCTTCGTGGAGATGCGTCATCAACGTGTTGACGTAAATTTGGTCAACGATCATTTTTTGTTTTGCCAAGTGTAGGACGTACTTACTACTTAACCAAACTAAAAACGTTATTCGAAAAATAGATTTAGAAAGATTTGATGGCGTTCCGATGAAGTCTATGCGAACTCGTTACCTATCTAACGCAAGTATAGGTGAGCTCTGATTTTATATCCTGACCAGCAGTTCGTTCAAATACCGTTTTTAGTTGTGCCAAGTGTACGTTGATTTTGATTCTTGACTGAACGGATTGCCATAAGTACCTCCACACCGAAGTATTGAGTCTCCATAACTCAATAATTGAGATCTAAAAGAACGGACTAAACTCATGCCCGGTATCATAAACATCACACACACGCAGCATTGGAACGATTTGGGATGCGTCGATTTGTTCAAGGCCACATGCTTTGTATGCGCGTTATGTAACACTGTATACACTGTGTTCACATCCTTAGTTCACATCCAATGTTCGAGGAGGATGTGTCATAGTCACTAAAATCTCCAAATTAACGTGGACCATCATAAGAAAAATAATAGAATATGTACACTCCCCCAAATAATAAACGGTACTCGAAAGAAAATGAATTGACTGATTAAGGTTTGATGGCATCATCCCATGAAGTCAGTGCTAACGCATTATCTAACTCATTTAGGTGAGCTCTGATTTCATTGATAATAACAAGGATTGATTGTCAAGGAACCGGCCCAGCAGCCAATACGTTTTGTACCAAGTACCGTTTATTATTTGGGGGGAGTGTACATATATTTAAGATTTTTACACTTTGAATTAGGTGAAACGTGAGGGTTTCAATGATACTTAATTTGTATCAAAATATATTTTCCTGAGATTACAGTACCCCCTCTCCCCCCCCCCATCCCTTCAGGCTGCAGACCACTGGGACGTTAATCACCAGTACCAGTCGTAAGCGAACAGACTCTAGTGCAAGGAACGATTTCGATGTTCAACCCCGCTGTCTAGACTCCGTGCAAGTAAATGTCTTTCATCGGTTTCCGTGGCATTGTGCGGAGCGCAGCGCGAGCAGGATTGGATTTCATTGAGTTTTGTTTTGATCACATTATTGTCTAATTACATCCCCTCTTCACCCTTCCCTCGCGCCCGGGGGTTGGTTAATGTTAGTGCAGGGGATCGGATTATAACGCACATGATTGAATTAACTCGACGTCGCCGACGCATAAATAACATTAGCGTCGTGACGCCTGATGACCTCACATTCCTCCCTCCTCTGAACCTTTACACTATGACAACAGAAAGAGATGAGAGATCTGCAGCTCTTAGCTTCCCAAACATTCCTCTCGACAAAGATAACTGTAGCAATTAATTTGTGTTTTTTTCTCTTGAAAATGTTGAAGTGTTGAATTAGACATTTTCATATCGAGGGGGGGGGGGGGGGCATACCAAATTTACCTATAAATGACATTGAGCATTGGTCATAAACCAGGTAAATGTCATACAAAGGTTCCTCAGCTATTTTCAGGTCTGGACGCGTAAACCCAGCAATATTTTGAATTTCTTAGGTGATTTTAAGGTTGTATGAATGGTGAATTGCAGCATCACAAAATATTTTTTTCCGAAAAAACCGTTGATCTCAGTAAGATGAAACTAGCTGCTGGACTGTAGAATTATATAAGCTTTTTAATGATTATGATAAAAAAGAATACCTATATTTACCTATATAACACTTTGAATGCAAAAAAAGTTGATTTTATAATAGGAACATTTTATTTTTTGCCAATTTTTTTTGTATTAGTTCGTTATTATTATTATTAAAGCAGATTGTTTACAGCACTTCAGGCCGTATTCTGCATCCTAAATGCCATTTATCTTTATTTAAGAAGTCTCCATCGCGAAGACCTCTTCTTCTCATGGCAGTGTCAACTCCTTCTGCCCACCTCCTCCTTGGTCTTCCTCTCTTTCTTCTTCTTGACGGTACCCATGACCAGGCTCTCATTGGCAATCTTTCATCTGGCATCCTTCTCAGATGGCCATACCATAAGAGTTGCTTCATCTCTATGTAATCCGTCAGTGATGTCTCCACTCCCATCATTTCCCGTATACGGTCGTTCCTCACATGGTCGAGTATCGTAACCTTGCAGCATCTTCTCCAGTACCCCATCTCCATTGCTCGGACTCTTTGTGCCATTCGGGAAGATAAGGTCCAGATTTCTGATCCATAGGAAGCGCAGCTTTCGACGAATGAGTTGTAAATACGTGTTTTTGTCTTGGTTGAGATGACATCGTTCCAAAGCACTGGGTGTAATTGTCTGGTGATCGCTCTTCCTCTGCCCAGCTTGTTCAGCACATCCCTCTCATCCGTTCCGTCAGCCGTCAATGTCACACCTAGATATTTGTACTCTGTTGTTAATCTTATAATACCTTTATCGGTTACCATGTCTTGACCCTCTCTTCCAATGACCATACATTGAGTCTTATCCATATTCACTTCTAAGCCCCAGGAATCGTATTCTTCTATAAGCTTTCTCATCATGTATTCTGCGTCGTGTTCATCTTCAGCAAGAACCACCTGATCGTCTGCGAATAGTAAAGAGTGTATATATTCTTTCCCAATTTTAACACCCATCGAACTACATTTCCTAGACCAATTCTCTAAAACTCTGTTCACGTATATTTTGAACAGGGTTGGTGACAAAGGACACCCCTGCCTTACACCTTTGTTGATTTTAAATTCTTCTGAATATGATTGTCCACTTTTTACGCAACTTACAGCATTTTCATAGAGCTTTTTAATAGCATTCACATAAACTGTTTCGATCCCTTGATCTTCCAGAGCCTCCCATAATTTATTTAAAGGAACGCTGTCAAATGCCTTTTTAAGATCTACGAAAATCAGGTGTAATTCACTTCCATGTGCAATACTCTTGTCCATAAGTTGTTTTATACAGAAAAGGTTGTCTACACATGATCTCCCGCTCCTGAAACCACTTTGTTCTTCTGTGACTCTAGCTTGCTGTTCTAACCGCTTAGTCAGAATTCGTCCATACAGCCTACCTATCGACGACAAAACGCTGATCCCTCTGTAGTTTCCACAGTTCTTCCTGTCTCCTTTTTTATAGATGGAGCTGATGTAGCTCAATTTCCATTCTCCCGGTACTTCACCTCCACGCAAGCATTCAGTGAATATACCGGCCAGGGATTCAATAGTTACTAACGGAGCATTTTTTATAAGTTCGATAGGTATACTTCCAGGACCAGCTGATCTATTATTCTTCGTGGATTTTTGAGCCATCATGATCTCTGCACATGTCACCTCCTCACATACTTCTCCAAGAGCTATTGGCACTGATGTGTATTGTATGTTGCTGTATAGCGGTCTGTTCTCGGTCAGCAGTTCTTGATAATGCTTTTGCCATTTCTGATGTCCAATTGGGTCTATCCTTAACTGTTGCTGTGTGTTCGTCTTCAACGATCCCAGTGTCTTCCAAGCCAATCTTGAACGCGAGCTTCCTAACAGTGAATTAATTTCATCACACTTTCTATCCCAGAAAGTGTTCTTAGCTTTCTTAATCTCTTTCTTCGTTAATAGTTCGTTAATTAGTTCGTAATTGTATTAATGTTCTACGGTCCATCAGCTAGTAACTAAATTATTGTGAAATACTCTATAATTGGTTGTAAAACTCAAAGACAAGGAAACGTTATGACTTACGTCATTTCGAAACTAGAACTTTATACAATATTTCCACTATGTTCTAAAATTTTCCTAATTTACTCTGAAGAGTGGCACTGTTGAGTCCCAGAAAGGGGTGGGAGGGGGGGGGGGGGGGGCGGGGGGGGGTAACCCTTGGAAATGTATGTAGTCAACATCGACGTAAATCTCTGCCGCAATGGATCGTACTGATGCTGGACACATGCGATGATCTAAGCGCGTGTACGCAAGCACAGCACCTGTACTCAGCACCGAGCACCTGATATCCAGCACATGTCCTCGCCAGGATGTCGGTCGTGTACGCGAGCACAGCACCTGATATCCAGCACCGAGCACCTGATATCCAGCACCGAGCACCTGATATCCAGCACATGTCCTCGCCAGGATGTCGGTCGTGTACGCAATCACAGCACCTGATATCCCAGCACCGAGCACCTGATATCCAGCACCGAGCACCTGATACTCAGCACTGAGCACCTGATATCCAGCACATGTCCTCGCCAGGATGTCAGTCGTGTACGCAAGCACAGCACCTGATATCCAGCACCGAGCACCTGATACTCAGCACATGCTCGCCAGGATGTCAGTCGTGTACGCAAGCACAGGCACCTGATATCCAGCACCGAGCACCTGATACTCAGCACATGCTCGCCAGGATGTCAGTCGTGTACACAAGCACAGCACCTGATACTCAGCACCGAGCACCTGATATCCAGCACATGTCCTCGCCAGGATGTCAGTCGTGTACTATCATCATTATCCACTTAGTTATGATTAGCCGTGAGCATTATTCACGTGTAAAACCCGGTCGACTCGTGTTTCCTTGTTCCAGGATATTTACTCGCGTTGTTGACTAATTAATAACGTCTAATTATCTTGTCACAAGAGGAACATCGCTTTTCGACGGGCACTTGCGACTAATTCACCGGGCGGCCGACCACTTCCGAATCGCGTCGAAACTTCGTTATACAACGGCAAATGTTGATGTGGAGGACATAAATCGCGCTCTGCTTTGAGCGATTGTAGGCGACACCCGACAGCAAAACTGTTTTCAATGATTCGTTTGTTTTTTCATTGTAATTCGAGGCTGAACTGAAGTAAACTTTTCATTTTAAATGCTCATAATCGATAATTAAATATGTTTTATATTGGAAAAAGAGTTCGATGCCATACGCGTTTATAGACAGACCGAAATATACGTTGTAAAGAATATTCACAAAAGCACAAAAACTAATTAAATCAATTGAGACACGAAAGGTCGGGAATTCCTTTAGTGTGTAGTCAAATAGAAACAAAAGTATTGATTGTGAAATGTATTTCTGAGACAGTTCACAGAGTATTTTATTCCTAATCTGAAAGGACACGTATTGAATATCATGATAAGACTTTTGCTGATAACAGACCTGCAATGCTACGACATAGGCTCGTTTTTGTCACTCAGTTTTTTTCTGCCTGGCAATTGACATTTGATATTTCAATGCGAGTGCATGCCTTTGAAACGTATGCATTCTGCAAGGACAAATTATTTTAGCAAACGAAGAAAAATGTATGAGAATTCCCTGTTTCTTATTTAGTTTCTTTCTTTTAACTTGTCTCATTGTCTCTCTCTGAACCTCTTCTTGCACCGAGCAGCTGACGACGGCGTCGAGGCAGCGCGAACAGGAGGCCGAGGATTGGTAACACGAGTAGCCCGCACGCAGCGGTAATCCCGGCTTACCGGCGGCCATTTCGCTGTTACCGGCTCGAGTTACCGGCCGCGTGAAACTGGAGCCGCGTTCTTGGTCACTCTGTAATCCCAACATCATCATGACCACGTCGTCATAGACCGTCTAGGAGGGTTCAAGTCATTGCCCAACACAATGTCTACATCTCGCAGCATTATTCGTCCGGCGGAGGTCACTCTGTAATCCCAACATCGTCATGACCACGTCGACATAGACGGTTCAAGTCATTGTCCAACACAATGTCTACATCTCGCAGCAGTCGGAGAAATGCATGCGGATGCTGTGTCATCTTTACAGATGGTTTTATTCGGATAAATTAGCACGTGGCAAGCCGCCAAACGAAATACAAGTTAATTAATGCTACTACTCATAGGAAAACTTAGCAAAACATTCTGTTCTTGCAGCAGTTCTTTGTAAAATGTTATTAGATTTTGTACATAATGTTATGTATAAAGTGGAGCAATATTCCAGCGCCCTTGATGCATTCCTGATTCGATTTCCGCGGACGCTCTTCCATGACTGAGGTTTTTCGTGGTTTCAGTTGAGAAGGCGAATGCAGGGAACTGACCTAGGCCATAACAGCCTCCTTTCCACCGTCTTCCCTTACCTATTCTTCATCTTCATCATCATCCTATACCAATAAGTATACTCTGTATATAGCATATTATTTGCAAACAGTCTAAATTCTGAAATGAAATGACTATAATTTCAAATGCATTTCATCACTCATCTCCGTGATTCATGCCGTGTACGCCCCCCCCCCCCCCCCCCCACCCTCGCGCCACGTAATCGACAAGTTTGTAACAACCACTCGATGTTTGTTAATAGCACTGCGTCACGATCAGCGTCCCCCTCGCGAGATAAATCCTCTGGCAGCCTCCCTTGCGCCGATCAGCCGTGCTTTATCCACCAGCTAAAAGAGCAGACAGGAGCTATTATACAGTACACACAAGAACCCTTGGACCTCGTCGAGATGAGCCCCCCTCCAGCCTACTCAATTAGCCGCATGGGAGGCAGCGGGGGAAGCTGCGACGTGTCTTCGCATCATCATCGGGCACGTCGTTCCTCACAGGTTTCTAGTGGTTTTCCGAGTCGAGAGGCAGATTATGGGAAGGTTCCCCCATACTATTAGGCAACGATCACCTCTTCCTATACATACCCATA
>CAKOGZ010000070.1:0-18311 GCA_934045905.1 Leuctra nigra
ACTGTGGCCAAACGCGAATATTTCGAGCGCTTGGGCTATACTGTTGAGGAGATGTGGCATTGCGATTTTCAAGCTAAAATCAAACAGAACATTGAGCTTCAGGCCTTTGTTAAAGATAACTCTCCCGAGTATGCGAGACCGCTAGTGGCGCGCGATGCGTTCCTTGGCGGTCGAACGAACTGCATAAAGACGTTGTATGACGCTGACGTCGCTCAGGGAGAGCGAATTTGTTACTTTGACGTATGCTCTCTGTATCCAAGCGTCAATTTTAGCGGTTCCTATCCTGTTGGTGTACCAACAGTGATTGCAGGCGAGGAAGAATGTTTAGCATTTGTCGGCCATAATCTCAACGATCTCACGAGAATTGAGGGTTTGATTAAATGCACTATTCTTCCGCCTCAGGGCCTCTATTTGCCATGCCTTCCTACGCGTACAAACAACAAATTAATGTTTGTCTTGTGTCGTACTTGTGCGGAGACATTAAATCAAAATGATTGCCATCACAATGACAACGAGCGGCAATTACTAGGCACTTGGGTAGTAGATGAAGTGCGCAAGTCTATTGAATTAGGCTATGTGGTTCAAACCATCCATGAAATTTGGAATTATAAAATTATTAAATTCAACCCTTTGGCCAAAGAAGACGGACTTTTGTCCGCCTACGTTCAAGATTTCTTACAATTGAAAGTAGAAAGCAGCGGTTGGCCCTCAAACTGTGTAACTCCTAGCGAGAGAGCAGACTTTGTCGACGAATATCTAACCCGATTTGGCGTAAAAATCGACAGCACCAAAGTAAAAAAGAATGCGGGGATGAGGTTTCTGGCTAAAATCAGCCTGACCTCACATTGGGGTAAGTATGGCCAGCGGGATAATCTGGTTCAAAGTCTGCTTTTAAAATCCCGTGAAGAGTTAAATAGCTTTATGGACAACCCTAGTGTAGAAAGTGTCGGATACATTCCAATCAGTGAATCCGCCATGTATCTACAATGGAAAAATGTCGAGGAAGGTATGAACCCGTCGCCAAACTCAAACGTAGTAATTGCTGCTTATACATCGGCGCAGGCTCGTTTAGTGCTATATAGTTATTTAGAAAAATTAGGGCCACGGGTTTTGTATCACGACACTGACTCAGTCATTTTCTCCCATAAACCTGGCCAATGGATCCCCGACACTGGCAATTTTCTGGGAGACATGACAGACGAGTGTGAAGAGTATGGCTTAGGCTCATACATAGATTCCATAGTAAGTAATGGACCTAAGTCATACGCTTACCGGGTACGAGTCGGTGGCTCTGCCCAAAATTTAAAAACAATTTGCAAAATGAAAGGCATCACTTTAAATTCAGGAACTTCAGATATCGTAAATTATAACACACTACGTGAACTAGTAATAGACAATAGTAAAACTATAAATGTAACGAAAACACATCACATAGTTCGTCGCGCTGGGTGGCAGGTGGTCTCTGTGCCCCAGACAAAGAAGATACAATCTGTTGTAGATAAACGCAAATTATTAGGTTATGACACAGAGCCATACGGATACAAACGCCCCCGATTATCATAGACGGTATACATTTGTAACATATGTAATATAATATTATAGGTAATGTATATAAGTATATTGTAAATAGTAGAAATATTTTAATATTGGTATACACTACTTAGGACGGATGTATATTATCTAGTTTACCGATTTATTGTAAATAATTTAATTTTCATTCATCACGTAATTTAATTTCGAATACTAGGTAAATCCGATTCATAATTTTAAGTTATTTGTAACATTTTGTAAAAACTGTGTTTATAGTTAGAATATCTTATGTCTTGTGTAAATACTTTACAGTTGTGGCCATGATTAAAGGTATCAGTTGTTGTTGTTGTTGTTGTTGTGTTGCTCTTGTTGCTCCTCTGCGAAATGATGGACAAGATTTGGTAAGAATGGTTGATGTGAAGGTGACGGTCGTGGCATACTAGTTTGAAACTTCTTACTTGTATACTGTAACTTTCACTATTTTATTTTTACCTATTCATCGGATACCTGTATATAAATATTACATAATAAAAGGTTGTAAATAGTTGTAAGTGATTGGGTATTATATTGTCATTCCTTTAAACTTCCTTCTAAACATCCCCTTTACCGAACAAAAGATTGTGTTGGCACATTTTGCTTGTAGGTTCTTGAACCTTTTGAGGATTGAGAAAGTTGTTTACAAAAATAACAATGGAACGAACTAGTCTCCAAGGTTCATAGTCCCAATGCTCTTATTATACTAAACTTGCTTCATCGTTAGTCATCACGGATCAGTTATAGGAGATTTAGACAATCAGTAAGGGTTCATATATAAAAGAGATTGCATTACACTCTTATCATCAGTTATCATCATGGATTTAAGAATGGGTCACCCGCTCACCTTACTTTTAGCTGGAGCCACCTGTAGTGGGAAAACAGAACTAGTTAAACGTTTTATTAGGTTTCTTCCTCAAATGGTAGATACTACTTTTTCTGAAATAGTTTGGTGTTTTTCGGAAATCAGCTCATTGCCAGGTCAACTGGGTGATGTACCCATCCGATTCCATGAAGGCGTACCAAGTTTATCTGATTTCCCACCCAATTCAAAACCTAAATTAGTCATACTGGATGATCTGATGTCTCAAGTTTCGGATGGCGTCGCAGAGATGTTCTCTCGAGGCGCACATCATCGAGGAATTTCGATCATATTTATAACTCAGAATATTTTTCATCAAGGTAAAGGCTTTCGAGATTTATCATTAAATTGTCATTATATAATAATTATGAAGCAGAGTCGTGATTTGAGTCAGATATTTCATCTGGCAAGACAAGTTTGTCCTGCTAATCCAAAGTTCTTAAGAGAAGCATATAATGACGCTACGTTAGAGCCTTACTCTTATATTTTAATTGACTTCAAAAATTCTACCCCAGAGATGTACAGATTTAGATCTTGTATATTCCCTGATGATAAAGAGCATTACGTATACCTACCGAAGAAAAGTATAAAATGAATGTATGTAATAATGAATAGTTCAGTCACTCACAATGTCAAGAACCGTGTTATCACATAGTCAACTGTTACGAGCCTTACATCGAGCTTCGCCGCCTATAAGGAAACAAATACTCAAATCGGCCGATAGTGGATTAGTAAAATGCATTTGCGAATGTACAGATAACGTATTAAGAGGTCGCGTCAAGTTAAATTCTATTCAGAAGAAGAAGCTAAGCCGACATAAGAGGGTGTTGAGACATCTAGTACGCAAGGGTGACAATTGGAAACAAAAGAAGAAAATCATTCTGCAGAAAGGCGCTGGATTTCTTCCACTCTTATTAGCACCCATCCTGACTGGTGTAATAAGTAGACTATTTCAATAATGCAACATACAAAGAAGATGGTCATGATAGAACCAGATATGCTGGCCAGATTACAACAACAACAATCATCAGTGTCAAATAATCCAACAATGAATACATTAAACACACTTGACAATGAGATGAAACGTATCATGAGTCAGGAAAACATTTCTGAATATGAAAAATGGAGCCAATACAGTACAGTATTACGACGATATCTACACTTTATAAACGCAGCCAGGAATCCTGTCAAATTAACATTGCATGAAACAACAAGTAATGAAGAATCCTCATCACCATCTATACAATCCGATACAAAAGTAGACGATCATGTGACAATGAGAGAACAAACTTTAACGTCAATGCCAAAATCAAAAAGAGACTTGGCTGGACTCTTATACGATAGATTATCTGGTTCAGAAAATATCAAATGGGATAAATCTGGCCGTGTATTTGTAGAAGGAAACGAAGTGAAAGGTTCAAATATAATTGACTTGATATCAGACACTGTACGAGAACGGAAATCAAGATACCCTATTGGTTGGGAGGAATTCAATCGAGTCCTAGTCGATATCAATGTACCAATTGATTTAGTAGGCAATGCTGAAAACCGACGAAATATTCTTCAAGAAAAAAGAAGACCTACAACGAGGACGACGACCGAGTCGCCATCTAGGGGTGATCCGTCAACCTTGACATTACCTGATGAGCCATCGAGCAACACACGACGAACTCGCACCGCCAGTCAGAGACGACGATCGCCGGTGACAACCCGAACTAGACTAGCTAAACCAAACAAGCGGTTCGATTGGAAAGAGTTTAAATTCTAAGTTGTGACTTGTACTCATTACTCAAAATAAAGAAAATATGAAATCCTCAGAAAAGAAAGTCTTATCCGAAATCTATAACAACCCTGCCAATCCTGCTGGATTTTCAACTGCCGCTGAATTATGGAAAGCAACAGATAAGAAAATTTCATTTAAAAATATTGTCACATGGTTAGCTTCACAAGACCATAGCACACTACATCGTGCTGTCCGTAGAAGATTCCCTAGAAACAAATACATAGTTAATAACCAATATGATATGTTTGAGATAGATTTATGTGACATGCAAAATATACAAGATGAAAATGACGGATTCAAATATATACTTGTTATTATTGACATTTTCAGTCGTAAAAGTTGGGCTTTTCCTATAAAATCAAAAACAGCTACGGAAGTAACAAATACATTTCAAACATTTTTTTCAAGCTTATCTCAATTGCCTATTTCAATCCGTAGCGATTGTGGAAGTGAGTTCAAAAATTTTAAATTCCAGTCATTTCTTAAAAAGAATAATGTTCGTTTTTACTCCACTACAGATCCTACAATCAAATGCTCGATAATTGAACGTTTTATAAGATCTTTAAGACAATATTTGTATAGAGTGTTTACGTTTCAAGCATCTTGTCGATATGTCGATATTTTACAAGATGTCATTGATGCTTACAATAATCGAAAACATCGTTCCATAAAGATGGCCCCATCAGATGTTAATCCAGGTAATATACTCGAGGTTTGGCATAATTTATATGATGATTATAATAAATCTAAACAACTACCCAAGGGGAATAGAAAATTGAAGTTTAAAATTGGTGATAGCGTCAGATTAAGCAAACTAAAACATACTTTTGACAAAGCTAGCGAGGAGGCATGGTCAGAAGAAGTGTTCGTGATAAAGCGCGTTATAAACAAGCTAGTACCTGTTTACATTGTAGAAGATCTGGCCGGCGAGGAAATTAAAGGATCGTTCTACACACATGAATTACAAAAGATTAATTTTGACCCTTTAAAAGCCTATAAAATAAGTGCTATAAAAGGCAGTCGCGGGAAGGGTAAGACACGAGAGTTGCTTGTGTCGTGGTCAGGGTATCCCAGTAAATTCGATTCATACATTAAACAATCCGACCTAAAATCATTGAGAAAATGAAAGATCAGTTCTATCTAACATTACCGTCCAACAGTTCGATGATTTATCACAAAGGTAATACGACAACTAATTTTACAACACAACTAAAAGATACAATTACATTACACGGCGATTGGTTAGTTGGACTAGTAGAAATACATTACCCCCAGACTTTCAACAATGTGAATAGAGGTCAGAATAAAATTAAATCATATTCATCTAAAACTAACGAAACGAAAACAGCGTTTGTAGAGAGGGGGACTTACAAAGCAAGAGAAGATTTCATCGAGAATGTGAATACTGCTATGGAATCGATTCAACTAGGTAAAATCATTAAAACAGGTAGATCGTGTCGTTATGAAATAAGCGCTGAGAGCTTAAAAAGTGGAGTAGATAATGTATCTCTATCTTTCGATTTGGCACGTCAATTAGGATATGAACCTGGAGTTGAATTAGTTGCCAATCCACAAGCAAAGGCTGAGATGAATTTAATGTGGGGTAGGCCTCACTATATGTATATCTATTGTGATATCATCGAATATCAATCAATTGGTGATGTTGTGGCTCCCCTATTGAGAATTATTAATACTAATCAAAAACAATACGTATACGGGGAAGATCAAGCAATCCAATTTCAAACACCACTCTATGTACCAGTATTAAAGAAACAATTTGATAACTTACAAATCTATATAACAGACGGATTTGGCAGACCGATACCTTTCGACTATGGGACACTGGTGGTAATACTTCATTTTAAAAGAAGCTCCTAGTAAAGTGAATACAATATAAAAACATAATGAGTGATGAACAACTTAATCAGTATATTAAATTTTATGAAGACCAAGCTGGTAGTGGTATCACTAATGTCTACAGGGGGAGTCGATATCAACGTGGATCGGGAATCGGATCATGGTTAGGTGGATTATTCAGATCAGTGTTTCCTATTCTAAAGAGTTCAGCAAAGGCAGTCACTCGTGAGGCTCTACGTACAGGGGCGAACGTATTGAGTGATTACGCAGCTGATAGACCCTTTACCGCATCATTTAAAACAAGAGTAAACGAAGCAGGTCAAAACTTGAAGAGAAAAGCCGAGAGAAAACTTGATGCTATGGCTGGAGCTGGAATGCGTAAACGACGTAGAACGGCTAAGAAAAAGAAAGTTAACAAAAAGTTGCGTAAAAGTCATAAAACCAAACCTCGTAAAAAGACCAATAAGAGAAATAAGAAAATTACCAAGAGAGTGAGAAATATCAATGATATATTCAAATAAATTATAAAAAGATAGATTTTGTATTGATATATGGATAAATGATTGTTTCAAATCTTTCCATTTGTCGTTTGACATTCATACTGAACGGTTGCTCTTATAAACACACTTGATATTGTCAACGAAAATATATATATATATATAAAATAAATACGAGTTCAATGTCTTTCTTGCATTCGCACTCAAAAGAGTGTGCTAGCAGTCAGTTAAACTTATTTACGGTACCGCCGACCCAGACAGGAATTGAACGTGGGGAATGGATACCGATTCACCCCGTTGCATCAATTGTTGGCGATGACTCGCCAATTGAATTTGTAATTGACGGAAGAGGAGAAGAATATATCGACTTGCCTCAGACTAAAGCAAAGTTTAAGCTTAAAATAACAAAAACTGATGGCACTAATATCGCTGCTGATAGCGATGCCGCCGGTGTTAATCAACTATTTCAATCGGTGATCAGTCAAGTGGATGTACACTTTAATCAAAAGCTGATCTCACCTCCTTGTCAGAACTATCCATACAGGGCTTCGTTGGAAACTTTAACAAATTATTCTCGAGAGGCTAAGATGACCCATCAGCAAAGCGCTATGTACTACAAGGACACGCCTGGTAAGATGGATTCATTGAAAGATAATGAAGGATTAAATACAAGAAGAAAATTAACAGCATCAAGTAAGACTGTAGAAGTAATGGGTCATATTCATCACGAAGTGTTCAATCAGGATCGTCTTTTACTTAATGGTGTTGAGATGAGAATTAAACTGGTCAAAAGTAAAGACGCTTTCTGCCTCATGTCAACAGACCCAAATGTACGAGTAAAAATTCTTGAAGCTGTTTTGTATGTCCGTAAGGTTAAAGTGAGCCCTACAATTATAAATGCCCACAATGTTACACTTCAAAAACATAACGCTATGTATCCGATTACAAGAGTTGAAATCAAAAGTGTAACGATACCCTCTGGGCTTCAAAGTAAGACGATTGATAATCTGTTCAATGGGGATTTACCTAAACGTATCCTCATGGCTTTCGTTTTGAATTCGGCATTTAACGGTGATTTCACTAAGAATCCGTTCAATTACCAACATTTCCACTTGAATCACCTCTCAATATACGTTGACGGTCAGTCGTTCCCTGCTAAAGCCCTTCAACCCGATTTTGATAACAATAATTTCATCGATGCTTATGACAGCCTAGTCACTGGTAGTGGAATACATTTCAAGAATGAAGGTAATGACATCACCCTCGATGACTACCCCGCGGGCTACTTTTTAACATGCTTCGACATGACACCTGACTTGAGTGCAGATTGTATTGACCATTGGTGTAAACCAAGAAGTGGGGCGTTGAGGGTGGAGCTTCGCTTTGCGGCCACTTTGACGGAGAGCATCAACTGTGTATTGTTTGCTGAATTCGACTCTGTTATAGAGATTGACAAAAACAGGAACGTCATCGTCGACTACAACAGTTGAAGATTCTACCTTGGATAGTTCACTTCAGTTAAGAACTCAGTACTAGTATGAGCATCAGCATGAGTGGTACAGTGGATATTCAGTGCTTCACGACTTGTGACGGTCGAGAAATAGTGAAGGAATTGTCGATTATTAACAACATCACTAAAGAAACACACTTGTGGTTATTCAAAGCTGGTAGAACTCAAGAGAAGACTCGTATGAATGCCTGGGAAAGTAAATTCCATCACGGTATAGATTTTGATCATGGAGTCATCGAGTACAAGCATCTGCAAGGAGTTTTAAGAGCATACACCGTACATTTCCCACTGTTATACGCTACAGACGACGACAAGTGTAAGATCATTAGCCAATATATCCGTCGAGAAGTTATCAATCTTTACGATCTCGGCTGTCCACTGGTAAATGACCTGTATGAAAAAGACACTAACGGACCCATCGAGTGTGAGAGTCATAAGCTGTTTTCAGTTGGTACGGCAAACTGCACCTCACGTACCGTCTTACTCCTGGCCCAATGGATTGAAGAGCATCATGACGTCACAGACCTGTCACAGGTTCAAGCACGTCTGAAAACCATGGAGAACTTCCCATCTAAAGGACTGGTCGACGTTGTTGACATGGCAGAGAACGGCTTCTACTACCACGGGAAGCAGGATCGTGTGACGTGTGTCTCATGTAGTATTGAACTCTGCCATTGGAACCAAGGTGACGTACCGAAGCACTTCCATCAACTCTACAGTCCACTGTGCCAGTTCGTTACCGGTGTGCCACGTATTCCTGACGACAACGCCAGTTGGGAAATTATACCATGTACAGTAAAGAGCTTGAGAGAATTCTACTCGCCGACCCGTTTGCAGGGAATCTCTACCGTGGAGTCTACGCAGCCGATCGACTGCCCCAAACTGTAAGTCGTCCAGCATTAGTTATAGCCAACACAGATTGTCATGATAAGGTTGGGACACACTGGGTTGCCTTTCATATTGAAGAGAGTGGTCGTGGACAGTACTTCGATTCATTTGGGCTACCTCCAGTAGTAGCGAAACACCGAGCTTTCTTACAGAGGAATTGTACAACGTGGGATCATAATAGTGTAGAACTTCAAAGTCCTTCATCATCTGTGTGTGGAATATATTGTATAGCTTATTTAGCTCATAAAGCTAGGGGATTTACTCTACAAGAATTTCTATGGCACTTTAAAAACAAGAGTACTCTTCAAAATGATATATTAATCCAAAAGATTTTTATGAGAAAATTTACATGTAGACATAAATTGAGAACACATATAAAAGGCCAAACGTGTTGTGCTAGAAATATCAGAAATTATATGTTAACACTTTATAATAATAGTAAGAATGTTAAGAATAGTAAGAAATAATGTAGTAGGTTTACTTTATAAATTACAGCAACTTGTGTTGCCACTTACATTATATTTACTAAGTATACTTAACATTTTGAAGAGCAAGTGTTTAGTAATCGTAAAGTATGTAACTTATATTAATAGGTTTATTATCAGCTGTTTGATTGTAACAGTTCTGAGCCCAATTCTTATAGTTTTTACTTTATTGGTACTATTTTTAAAATACTTTTGTGGGTTTAAGGTTGAATATGATATAACTTCAAATGATTGGGTTAATCAAGGATTATAACATGTAACTTGTACTAGTATTTAGTTTACTCAATAAAACTAAACTAATGTCAAAATACCCACTGTCTATGTCTCAGTCATTTTCCACAAACATCACAACCAAGTAGGATCCTGATCCAAACAGAAAATCATATCTGATAATCAAATTAATGATACAAAGTAAAGAAAACATTGTGTCTTGCTAAATAGACATGTCACAGCATGATTTTAACATGGTACAATTCATACAAATACTTTGCTTTTCAAACTCAGAGTGAAATCTAAAGAAATTTAAATCTTAAGAAATTCAATTTCAAAAGCACTTGCTTACATGTACCACTAGAAGGTGACAATGACACAAACAGATATCAATCAAGTCGAACTGACAGCTCAAACTGACAGGTACAAAAATCAAGCCTGAAAAGAGTCGGTGGGGTGGGGGAGACCACCTGAAGTGAGGGGAAGGGGGATAGACACACCATGGGGGTGGGGGTGACACCCAGACACAATTAAAACAAAAGAAAAAAGAACAATTGTCTGAATGAAGAGGCATACATACTACTTCCCTGATTCGATACCGGTGCACAGATTGGTTCAGTCCCCGGTTCGTCTCTCCACGACACCCACATATCGTCGTGAAGGGCGGGGTTCTCCTCCTCGTCAACCTTCTGGTTGATCTCTGGGACGACACTCTTGCGATATCGCTTCAACGCCCTCGTCAACTCGTTCACTACCTTCACGTTCTCGGCAGACACGTCGACCCTCTCGCACGGATCGTTGACGAGGTCGTACAAGCAGAACTCACACTTCTGGGCAGCAACTTTGGTGTCATTACAGACGACCTCTGACTTGGACCTCAAACTGAGTATCAAACCAGCGTCTAAACTTGATTTATAATTCTTGAAAGCTATATTGACGTCGCTGTTTAAAATCTGCCTGATGTTATAAGGAGGGTTTTCGAAACCCCGCCCGCAGTCCCCAAAATAGTCGTCGTAAATTCCGTCCCGGAAATGGCCTCTCGAGATCTTCCAGTTGTCGCTGATCAGCGCCTCCATGCTGGCGACGTCGTCGATGTTGACGAGGAGTTCACGTCGAGGGGAAGAGTTTCCGACCTCGTTGTTGACGAGAGACGGCCATTGGTCGACGCCGTCAATGTCTCCAAGATCACTCGCTTTCCCGCCTGGAATAAGGCGAAGAAATTTGCTTTTTTGTAATTAAACAAAATGCACAAGAATAATGTTGCCAAAATTAATCTGAACATGTTGATATTGCCGTCAATTGCCGGACCATGATTTGAGATGTACAAAGCTCACCATTAACAGAATTCATTGTTTGCATGAGCCATCAATCATTGTTGACGCCGTCGTGTAGACAATTAATTTGTTTTCTTGAAAATAATAAAAATTACTGTTTATTAAGAGTAACAAATTAAAGCCATTTACAAAATAAAGCAATGTGCCATTAGCCAAAAAAATCATCTTGTGAACTTCTTCATCGGCCACCTCCAATTACATACATTTGATTGATACATTATATTGTGGTTCTATTTTGTTAGCTGCGCTTTTTTCGCGCCACACCATGCTCGAACCTGGTTGGTTGATTTAGCAGCAAATATTGGAAGTTTGGAAACGTAGCTGTTAATTTTACGTCGTTAATTTAACAACAATTTGTTGTGATCGAATACGCAGTAAGCCATAAGACAAACTGTTATGTTCCTGCTAAATAGTAATTTAATTTTGTTGAACTGTGCACAAGAGAATGCCACTATGAAGACTTGTGAATTCTATCTCTTAGCAAGCAGGTACTAAATGCAATTTATCCGAGTCACGGTCAAGGTCAGTAAATGGCAAGTAACAGGAGTGTTTTTTTGCAATGAGTCATCATCTTCAGTCGACGAAGAATTTAATCATTCTGTAATTACAATGTCAGGTTCTTGCTGCTGTGAGGGCAAAAAATAATAGCAATTGAAGAGAAGAAGTTTGTAAAAATGTTAGATGTTGTTTTAATTTTTGCTATTCTTTTAAAACGGGCATGTTTTGTAGTCAATAGCTAGAATTGCACTCCACTTTCCTTTGAAGGGTAGAGGATAATGGAACATAGGGTGTTTTTGAAGAAACTTTGAATCCTATATACCATTTTTACCACGGGAAAGAGAATTAGAGAAGGTAAATTATGTTTTGTACACATTTTATGATTAAAGTACGCTTAAAGTCAGGTAAATCAATTTAGTCGAACTTGTACACTCTAAGTATGTATTTAAGTCTCTTAAAAAATTCATATTATAAATCTATTAATGTGGAACATTTTGTTTGAATTATACTCCTCATCTCTCGTGATATACATGGAACTCATACGGAAATTAATACGGGAATTAATTCACATTGCAGATCATCACAGTTCACTTCCATTGCAAAACTGCCTTTTTTCGGGATTTGAAGCTCTGTCGGCGATGTATAATGCCAAAGCGCGCCGTCTCGTGGTAACGTCATGTACCAAGGTCAAATTTCACGCCGAGACGGCTAATATTGTCTTACATTTTACCAAATTACAAGGAAACCTGACACAGTATACAACAATCTGCTTATTATGTGGTCATGTTTTAAATATATATACACGATCAGATCGTAAACAGATTGAATAATATGCTTTTAGATTTTTTTATAAAGCTAGAATGTGGTATAAAAGTGCAGATTCAAGACTCACGAAAACATTCAGTGATGCCTATCCCTAACATAGAGTGACTGTCTCTGGTTATCTTACCCGCAGCTGAGTAGAGGGTAGGCAACCAGTCTGTCAGATGGAACAGCTGATTGGAGACACGGCCTGGTTGATGGAAGGCAGAGCTCCAGATGGCAGCGACTCCTCTCACACCGCCCTCTCGTAAGGTGAACTTCAACTAAAAAAGTATTGGCATGACGTACTCTCATGACACTTTGTGTTTTGTAAGGAACCGATCACGGGGATCAACCAATCGATCTAAATAGAATGTAGTGTATGGAATTTGAGCAAAATCAACTGGTTGGTTGACAACATAAAAATAACCGTTTGTTGAACGTTGGACATTTGTGTTTTGGACCAAAATTTAGGAGATTTTTGACATGTTGGAAGTCAATTGCTTTTAAGTTGTCAATCAATTGGACCTTACGGAAGCCAAAAATGTTAAGTCACTTTGGATTATAGATTGAGTTATGACTTGAATTTAGCAATCGAGATTAGTTTTGAAATTGTCAATTCCTGGATTTATCTTTGGTTTGTTTCATTGGTGTCTCATTGTTGTAAATTTAACAATAAATCCAGCAATAATCCATCCCAAATATGTTCAACTCCTTGAGTTCAAACCCAAGGTACGTATAGTTTGGCTTCTGAGAGGCCTAATTCTCACCCCTCTGAGCGGCCAGTTCGAGCCCCAGTTAGCGAACATGCCCTGAGTCTCAGCTCCATTGTCCGAGATAAAGATGATGATTGTGTTGTTGATTATTCCACAATCAGACAGAGCCTTCACCACCTCGCCCACAGAGTCGTCCAACTGGCTCACCATTTCTGAAACACGCAGCATTAAAACACAGAAAATGTATCTGGTGAAAGATATTCTTTCTTATTTATAGCATGGAATTTTCAAAAACGGTTTTTGATGCAAGAGAATGGTACTGAAATTGTGTACACATCGATTTAATTTCATTTACTATCAAAGTTAGTTGATTCAAACATCGTAGAAATATTTTTTGATACTTTTGGAAATTCGAATCATTGCCAGAATCTAAAGAAGAATGCGAGTATGTATACTTTCACAATTTTTAAATTAGGCTCCAAATCAGCTCCAAAATCAGCTCAAAATTAAGATATTTCACAACTACATAGGTATCAATTTGGCAGTTTAACGTACAGTTAAACAGGGTGCGTGTGCACCGTACGACTTGGCTGGCTTGGAGCGACCTCGTGATTTGTTTTAGTAGTCACAACATACCAAGCAGATCATTGTTTGTCAAGAGAGAGTTCTCACCGACCTGCGTACAACCTCCTCTCCGGACTCTTGATGTAGTTGAACGTCTCGTGCGCCGCCTCCTCGTCGGGCACCTCCAGCGAGTTGGGAACGTTGCCGGCATGCACGGCCAGGTGGGCGAGGTGGAGGTACAGAGGCCGTGACTTGTCGTGACGTTTGATGATATCCACGGCCTCCTGGGTGAACACGTCAGTGGCGTACTGGCCCTCGTAGTCGCCGGTGGGGCAGAGGTCGCGGTGGAAATCCAGGCCGTCCTTACCCTGTAGAACACAAAAGATGTAACGTACACCCAGCAATTAAACTACTACAGTTGTATACATACCTAATCCCAATGTAGGTAATATCTATTATTGTTATGGTCCATATTTAGATTCAAGCTTGATCTCTTGTGCCCACAGGTAGGGTAATGCAGTTAATATTTCTGATGAAGTTCTTATTCGGCGTGGAGTTCGGCAGGGATGCGTTCTGTCTCCGTTATTATTAAACATTTGCTCGAAAGCAAATAGGTAGCTTTTAATACAGATAATATTCCCCAGGCCACCCAATCTGTCACTTCCCCCCCCCCCCCCCCCCGCAATGCTGTGGACACTTACAAGGCATACTATAGCTAACGAAATATATTTTGTTCCGACTTGTAATGATTCGGAACAACAATATATTAACGTGACTACTCACAACTGCCTCATTCACGTGCGCGAAGTAACCGATTAATCCGTTCCAGTATCCGAGGAAGGAGTCGAACCCGCGTCTTGTTGGTGTGAACTCCGTGCGATGCGATCCAAGATGCCACTTCCCGACCATCCGTGTGACGTAACCAAGTTGTTTCAGTCTGTCTGCAAGCGTCGCCTCACTGAGGGGCAATCCGCGAGGTTCGTTAGCCAGGATGGGAAATCCCTGCATGCCTGAGGAGATCATTAAATAGTTAGGTGATAATTACAAACGACTTCTTATTATTATCTTCGAGCTTATAGTTGGGTAGAGGAAACATTTTACGCTTTTGCGAGTGAAGCAAACATATCCAAACCATATGTCACGTGACATGGGGTACATTCAGCGCTAAACTAAATATTCTAGAGAAGATATCTCAAGTCACTTATCACGTGACTGCACAAAATCCCCTCCCCACCCTCCCGTCAAGATGCTTCTCGTCATCATTTCATTTGGCAATAAAGTTAACATATTAGGCGTTTGAATTGTATTTTAGGTGTAATCGGTCTTAGCTACACATACTTTTGATAATTGCTTCACATATTCAAGTTCAAAATACAGATTATTAGAAACATGAAATACTTTTGAGTACAACTTCTTTTAAATGCAATACCGCAGTACAGTATGGAAATTAGAATTGTATTAAATGCTCTGATGGGGTATCTGCCAGTAGTTATAGGTACGCTCCCCCAAATAATAAACGGTACTTGGTACAAAACGTATTGGCTGCTGGGCCAGTTCCTTGACAATCAATCCTTGTTATTATCAATGAAATCAGAGCTCACCTGAAAGAGTTAGATAATGCGTTAGCACTGCTTCCATGGGATGATGCCATGAAACCATAATCAGTCAATTCATTTTCTTTCGAGTACCGTTTATTAATTGGGGGAGTGTACCTGTTCTGAGGTGGTATCTGTCAGTAGTTAGGTACCTGTTCTGATGGGGTATCTGCCAGTGAGGTAAGCGGTACGGGAAGGGGTGCAAGTCGGCAGAGTGTAATGGCGGTTCAGGATGACGCCGTTGTACGCCAAGGCGTCGATGTTCGGCGTCGGTATCTGGTTCGACCCGTGGAAACCGACGTCGTTCCATCCCTGGAAACCAGACCTTGTTTCTTCATGCCTAGGACGATGAATCACTGCGAGTTTGTTTACTACAAAACGTCATAATGTAATTATATTGCGTCTATGCAGGCAACGCAAGACATTGGTACTGCAAATCTCTCCTATATTTACTGACGATATAATGAGCAAAGGCGCACATTGCTATCGGCGACACACAATGCGAAATGCGTACCGGCTGGCTAACATGTGAGTCACAGTGGCATATTCCTCGCAGCTTATGCTTACCCTTCATTGTCCTTGTTGAACTACGGACGGGAAATACCTTTACAATCACAGTCATCAACGTGTTTGCAATTTCATCCGCCTGCAACCGCTAATTATTCTTACTCACCATTCACGTCGTTAACATGACCTCTTGAACACCAGTAAGTAAATTAACAGCAAATTTAATCTATTTAAACGTATATATTGTATAACGATTACTCGTAGCTAGAGATGTTTTGCATTTAAAATAACCGTCCGGTAGCTGAAAATTACCTATACATTCCATTAATTATATAGATTACAATTGCTGGGTAACTTAACGTATAAATAAAAAGCAATGAAATTTAAACACTGAAATGACAATGTAAATGCGATACCAGTAACTGACCGAAAAACCACTGACTCTTCCTTCACGGATTGCCATTTGCAATCAACTTGTAATAGCTAATGTAAGTATAGTACTTATAGCTAATTGAATTTAATTGAACGCATGCAGTTTTGCTAGGGTGATTATTGCTCACAGATTCTTTCACATCACTTAATCATAAAAATATAATTGCAATAATAACTGAATTTTTTTCTAAATTTAAATTTATCCCACCCCTCTACCCAGACGTAACAGTATAATTAAATCCAGACAACCAGAAATGTGTCTGAGAGCATAAAATAAGCTCATGTTACTGTAACTGATGAAAGCAAGAAGAATTGCTGTATTTAAGTGAGGAATATCTACGGATTAAACAGGGTAATACCATGTCTAGGTCATCTTAATTCACTTGTGGCGGAATAACTATTGCCATTTGACTTATATCAACGATTACAGATATATTGAGGTATTATCTAACACAATGGCTCATGTCACCATTGCAAATTTAATTGGACGAAGGCAGAATTATTTGTTTTTTAGCTCACCCCAAGAATCGTTTAAATGAACTACCGTCCCTCTACATCTGAGGTACAGAACTATTCCAAGGAGGAATACATCTTTTAAATCCTTCAAATCCAAATAGTTTCGCAATCTATTGGTAATCAATTGTTATCTTAAATGTTTCGATGTAATTTAAAACTCGTTCTATTTTTGATCGAAGAATAATAATGCATTTCATTTTGTCCTCGAGCGAGCATGTTGAAACTAAGGTACCTGGGATCAAACCTTATCATTATCGTACATAGCCAATTGGAAAAGGTTCAGCAATCATTTTTCTCAATAGTTTTATTTCATCAATTAGCCTTGGAAGATTATATAACTACATCATTTTCATTGACACTGGTCATATTATCTTGAAAGATTTTCTGTTAGATCCTTATATATCCAACTCCTGTCTTATTGGGATGACAGAGTTAAATGTGTGTCTTGTATCTCATGGCTGAACTGAATTCAGGACCCAAACAGGTTTTGTGCACTCATTATTGCTTTTTGAAAAGAGTCATGGATGTTTTAGGTGAAATTTTAGACTTTGTCACTGTTTATTTTCGATCAAACACATGACCAAACACTTTTCTAATTACTTGATGTTACGAGACCTCGATTCGTTTCCCCGCACATACACCAATGATTCATCTAAAGAGACTCAAGACAACAAACGTATCGGTAGAAACAGGTTTATTTAGTGAATATGATTCAGGGCATTGTAGAAGAAATTAAATTTAAAAAAAAATCAATTTAGAACATTTGTATTTTCTTTTTTTGTGTGGAACTTTTGGTTCAAAATCAAGGTGTAACAATCCCTCTCTGAATCAAAATATTATTAGGCGTGAACCAGTGGCGTAACTACCGGGTGGCTGGCCGGCAAAATGTCAGGGGCCCTTGGCAGTAGGGGGGCACAACTCAGATACGACGGCAATGTGCAATTAAATTTATTAAATTTTCTGATGTGCTGTTTTTGTTCAACTTGGTACACGGCCCCTATCCAGGGTAATTTTTTCAAAAAATATGGCGTTAGAAACGTGTAAAGCTCGTATTGAAAAGTACCAAAACTCGAAAAAATTCCTTGCGGGGAATCCCCCCCCCCCCCCCCTTAAAATGTAATGTTCATTTGTGAGTTGTGTGGGATGTGTAAATGCGAATGAGGTTGAAATAAAAAAAAGGTGAAAAGGTTGCGCAAATTTTTGCCCTGGACCTTTCCTTCTCTACGCGTACGCATTTGGCGTGGATGAAAGTAAGATGAAAGTGATCATCTTTCCCAGACCAGGTGCAGTATTCTATAACTTTCAAATTCGCCGATGGTGCTCGAAAGGTCGGATTCCAACAGATCGGGAATTTTAAAGTTATGGGACAGGTTCTCAGATCGTCTGCTATAATCCTGACAATGGTCAATGTGCTTGCTCCTAATCTATCATTGTTTCATCTTACGCCAGGTGCGGGGGGGGGGGAGGAACCCCCCACTTTTCATCTTGACACCCCTAGATATACGAAAATGTGGCAAAAAGCATGCAAAAATGCACAGATTTGCTCCATTATGAGGTTGAGTTCCCAATTTTGTAATAATAATTGTCAGAGTAGGTATTATCCTTTGTTATTGAATGAGACTCATTTTTCCAACTTGATCGTCCTCATAAAAACAATTTAATAGTTACTTATTAGTACCAAAAGCACAGAGAC
>CAKOGZ010000071.1:0-33377 GCA_934045905.1 Leuctra nigra
AAGAAGCTACACTAGGAAAACGCTCTGTGTAACGCGTTGATGAGCGAGCACGGATACGCGCAACACCTCGAACCGAAATTCTGTTGATGGAAAATTTCATTTAAAGCCAATAATTCTTGAATAAAAATCGACTTTTATAAAAATCTCAAAAATTCCTAAAATATTGATCCCAATAACCATGCATAGTTTTAAATTGATCGATTGAACCTTTATGATTGACGGTTCCGTGTTAAATCTGTTGAACGGTCATTCTGTGGCTGACAGGAATAACGGACTAACTACAAAATCCTGATTTTTCAGTACAGACCAAAACAACATTTTGAATTGTAGCTACTACATTATTAAATAGTTTTGAAATATTACTGACAGATAGTAATAATAATGCTATAGCAACATACAAGATTTTTTAAATTTATGAAATCCCGTTAATTAATTCATTAGTGTAGGTACTTAGGTCACTTTACCAGTCCCAGATTTGTACGATTTTTTAAATTAACTTTGTATGTTTGCTGTGTTGTGAATGGCTTAAGTGTACTTAGGTCGTTTTTCCTGCCACTGAAATAGCAATTTGTATTGCTGTATGGCATGGATGACTGTGGCTTAAATGCACTTAGGTCGTTTTTCCAGAAACAAAATTTTCAAAAATAACAAAAAATTATCCTACTCTATCAAATGTTTGGAAAGGTGCTTAAATATGATAAAGTATACTGTGATTTTAAAAAAACGCTGTACTTATGCCAATCTAGGTATATTTGTTATTAATAACCATTTTTCAATCTGACTTCACAATTGGATTCTTTAATTTTTTTAAAGATTTTACATTTAAAAATATAATTTTTAAATTTGTTGTACTTTTAGGCCGTTATTCCTGCCATCCACAGCATTATTAGTTACGTTTCTGCTCTATACCTTGGATAGAACTGAAGAGTCGACGTTGCTGTGATCAAATATTTTCGAGAAATTTGACAGCAAAATGTCCTTAAAATGTCAATAACGTTTGCATTTAAACACAAATTTGTCTCAAAATGGTCAAAAATACAGATTGTTGGACGTTGGTCCCAACGACCATGCAAAGTTTTAAATTCATCGGTCAAACGGTTAAGTTTAAATTTCAAAAATCACTAGAAAGTTCGTTTGATATTAACCAATGAGAGGATTTGGCTGTACACGGAAAAAAATGGTATGGCTGTGGCAGCAATAATCGTATTGCTGACCCATTTCTTGCTACCGGAGCGATCTGAATTTCTGCCTTAATCACTACGGTATTGCTGGAAACACAAGCGTATTATTGCTGAAAATGTCTGACTGCAGTTTCAATAAAGATTGTTGTCACAGCAATACTCATATTTCATAAACAACTCCCACGTTATCTCCACCTTCCGTTGCGACCGTTGAGACACATGAGTCATCTGAATGACATGATCTAGCCCATTCCCCCCTTTCCCACACCCCGCCGCATCACCAAGCTGCCTCAGTGAACGAGTGATTCCCACGCAGAGAGACGCGTATTATCAACGGTGCGAAGTGAATGCGTGCAGTTTCTGCAGTGTGTTTATCTAGTGCAGTGTATTTGTATAGTGCAGTGTGCTTCAAGAATGTTCAATAATTGTGTTAATAAAACCTCGATAATGTTGGATTGCAGCGTCTAAAGATTGAAGGTAATATATAATATTCAATTATACCGACTAATGTAGGTATACCTAGTGCCACTTCAAAAATCAAATGCCAATGATTACATTTACATTACAGGCTGTACAATACCTACATAAAATTATGTCTTGCTATAGGAATTGCAATTTCATAGGAAATTACATAGGTACACAGATTATTTTGGACATCACTAATTCAGTTGGCGGGTTCTAGATTTTAGTTGAACATTTGAAATGGACATGTAAAGGGGGGAGGGGGGGTCGATCTTTTTAAAAGAAAAATTGGTGCCTTCTAGAACATTCAGCTCTACATTTCTGTATTCAGCCAGAACATTTGGTAAAATTTTTAAATGTGAATATAGGTAGGTTTTAGATAATTTCTCGATCATATAAAATTGAAACCATTTTGTTCACATGGAAGTGGGGAGGGGGAAGTTACCTTAGATCAGTAGAACTCAACATTTTTCACTTGCGGGTCAATAATACGAATTTGATTTTGTTGGCGGGCCTCATTTTTTTTAAATGTAGGTACAATAATGTTCACATTATCAGGTAGTGTTAGTAATAGATATTTAGGTACATAGGGCAAAAAAAACTTCACGTAATTCAAATTTGTGGATGAGTTCCTTGGATGTATTTAGGTAAGAATTTCATAATTACATACGCATCATATTATTAAATAAAAATTGAGTAGCAACCCATGGTAGTAGCAAGTAGCAACCCAATTTAAAAATTGTTTAAAAATTTAAATATATTTTTTGTAACCTATTTAGTAGATTTAGGTATAATAATAAAGTAATAAAGATTTTTCAATAAAGATTTTTCAAGATGGCGGGATTTTTCAAGATGGCGGATGGTGATGGTTGTTCATCTGCAGTGGTAAAAGATATTGAACTTTTAAATGTGATGGAGCTCAAGGCTGAACTGGACAAACGGGGTGAGTCTAAAGTCGGTTCTAAAGCTGTATTAATTGAAAGGTTGAGGAATGTCTTATCGCCTGATGATGGCCATAAGAGTTCCGTAGAAGACCCGCCGGCGTCTTGCTCTGAATGTAAGCAATGTGCAGTTTGGATGCGTCTAGCTAATAACACTGAGCGTGAGCTGCAAACTACTAGACGCCTAATTGAAGAGTTGGAATTGCGCTTCAAATTAGAGGAGGGAACTAGCCAAATGCGAGTCTCATTTGCTAGTAAAGTATTAAATGAGGTGAAAAATGACATCAAAGAGGTTAGGTTTGGCAACGAACAAAGAAGTAATCAAGACGGTCCGAGTTTCTCAAACTCGCGATGGATGGCGCCACCACTCCCCCCACACCCCTCTACCTTGGGGCAGACGGCAGCAGCGAGAACTACAACAGAAAATCAAGATGGTCCGAGTTCCTCAAACTTGCGTCTGATGGCGCCACATCCTTCACACTCAACCTTGGCCGTGGCGCAAACGATCCGCGAAAATGACGAAATTAATGGAAATCCGCTCACTGTCTTCGGCGAAACATTGACAAACTACGACCTATTCGATGAACCTATCCGTAATACTGCAAATCTACCGGAGATCAATAAAGAAGGAGATGGTGCAACTAGAATGACTATACTTGAAAAGACGGCAGATCTTTTCAAGTCACATGACTCAAATGCCCTTGCCCACTGTGTTGGGCGCGATTTCTTAATGGAAGATGGCATCGCAACGAAATTCAAGGATAAATTTGGGCAAGTTGAATACTTGAAAAAACAAAACAAGAAAGTTGGGGAAGTTGCGTGGCTCACCTCAGGTCCACGTACTATTTTCTACCTAATCACTAAAGAAAAATCCTCTGGCAAACCAACTATGGAGTCAATGGCTATGTGCCTGCGCAACCTGCAAAAACTTTGCGTGAAAAAGCGCATAAAAATGCTGGCACTCCCAAAGTTGGGTTGTGGTCTGGATCGGATGAGATGGGAAGAAGAAGTTAAGCCAATGATCTCTGAAATTTTCGAACGAACAGAAATTGCAATTGAAGTGTATGACCTTCCGAGTAAACATCAATCACGTTACAGTAATGCAAATCGAGGAAGGTTAAATGACTTTACTGTCAAAACAGTCAATCCCAATGTGTCATCCGGGATTGATAATAACTTTGCCGATTCACAAGACTCCTTCACTCCAGTTAGAAAACGCCGTCTTCAGAAACCGCACAAGACCCAGTTTATAGGAACTGGCGATGCTGACGAAAAAGGTCTCGAAGTGGCAAAGAAGAGAGTATGGCTGCATCTAGGACGACTGAGTAAATCTGTCACAACAGACATAGTGAAGAGTTATCTGGAGAAGAAGCTACCAAATGGTGATTTCAACGTGGAACAACTGAACAAGGATGAAGCTTTGCATAGCTCCTTTAAAATAGGGGCGGACTCATCCCTCTTAGAGTCTCTCAGTGATCCAAGTTTCTGGCCTTCTGGTTCTGTTGTCCGTAGATTCTTCTTGCCTGATAGGTTTTTTCAAAACCGAGCCCCGTCAACGACGGTGACATAACGGATGAGAATCAATGGGCTGAACCAGTCATAGAAGACATTGTCACGAAGAGAAAGAGAAGAAAGACTGGTAAATGTACCCAAGATGAAATTGAAGGATTCTGTATTAAAACTGTTCAGCTAAATGTAAGGAGCATAAGAAACCCTGAAAAGGTTATGAAATTTCATACATTCATTGAGCAACATGACCCAGATGTTTTCATAGCAACCGAAACATGGCTCAATTCTGATATCCATGATGGCGAGGTTTGTCCTCCTGGGTATAATGTGCACCGCAGAGATAGAGGTGGTAAAAAAAGAGGTGGAGGAGTCATGATCGGTGTGAAAACGAAATATCCAAGCTCCTTGGATTGGTCGGCCGACACCTATGAACTAATCGGTGTAAAGATCGGTACGGGGAAGCAGTATGGCTATATTGTTGGCGGTTATCGACCACCTGATGCTGACATTTCCATCTTTCAAGAAATGGCATTTTGGGTAGAAAATATTCATCAAGATATCCAAAATCACAACATTATTATAGGCGGGGACTTTAATCTTCCCACAGTGATTTGGCCATCTGCTGATGGTGAATTGTCAAATACTGATAGGCCAAATCATCTTCAGACGCAAATACAGAACTTTCTGGATGATTTCAACATGATTCAGCCAGTAATGGATCCAACACGAGTCGGGGAATTATCTTCCTCAGTACTAGACATCTTCCTTGTTAGTCCCCCAGAAATAATTGTCGACTGTGAAGTAGTGGATGGTATAAGTGACCATAAAGGTGTGGTATTATCTTTGGAACTTACTGTGGATAAATCTCAACTACCTGAAATGAAGAAGATATGGATCTACCATAAAGCGAACCGAGATGGCTTCAGGGACTACCTCGAAAGCAAATTCGTGGACTGGGCTTCTTCTCCAGGCAGTGTAAATAGCAGATGGGAATCCTTCAAGGAGATTCTTCATGAAGCTAGAGAGCGGAACATACCCTGCAAGAGAATCAAAGCTAATTCTGATCCTCCGTACTATGATGCGTCGGTTCGGTATTTCAAGAAAAAGTGCAGAAAGGCTTACAGACATAGAAAAAGAAACATCGCAAGCTTCAGGCAACTAACAAAGAAGCTAAATGAGGCCAAAATTAAGGCGTACAACAATTACATCATGAAGATATGCGATGGCGAACCTAGTCAGACGTGGAAGAAGTTCTACTCGCATCTAAAGCAATTGAAGAAATGCAGTAGTGGCGTGCCTCCCCTTGTTCGCACTGATGGAGTAACAACTGGTTCACCAAAAGAGACAGCCGACCTTCTGAATGAAACCTATAGAAGTTATTTTGGTGTCCCCACTCTTGTTGACCAGGCGGAACATTATTCACCGGGGGACAATGTAGAAGAATATACAGCACTTGAGATCACACGGCGAGATGTTCTGAAAGCGATTTCTCACATGAAAAATCACTCTGCCCCTGGACCTGACGACATATCAAGCCAACTACTGAAAGTTGCGGCCGGACCAACCACTTCGTATCTCCTGACACTTTTCCAAATCTGTATAAATAACTCCAGCCTTCCAGAAGAATGGAAAACAGCTACGGTTATACCTGTATTCAAAGGTGGAAAGCGGAGCAGCCCCGTAAATTATCGACCGATCAGCCTAACTTGTATTTCATGTAAAATCTTTGAACACCTGATCTGCAAATACCTCAGGATCCTATGGGAAAAGATCAACTTTTTGTCTGATTGCCAATTTGGATTCCGTCCGGGGTATTCGTGTGACTCGAGCCTGGCAGGTCTTGTCCAAAACGTGACTACTGTATTAGACAGAGGTGGGCAGGTGGATGCATTGCTACTGGACATGGCAAAAGCTTTTGATGTTGTCCCACACGACAAGCTCATGGTTAAGATTGAAAACATTCCTAATGTGGATATGCGGGTTGTCAAGTGGATACGTGAATATCTTACAAACCGGTCTCAACGGGTGCGTGTGGAGGACATATTATCTGACTCAACTCCAGTAAATTCCGGTGTTCCCCAGGGAAGTGTTTTAGGACCACTATTGTTCCTTGTGTTCATAAATGATATTGCAGACAATGCTCCATGTAATATTAGGTTATACGCTGATGATTGTATCTTGTACCAGGAAGTAACAGACATCGCTGATTGTGTTACCCTTCAAGAGAATGTAAATACTACTTTGTTATGGATAGAAGCAAATGGCATGAGGTTAAATGTTAAAAAAACACAATTTGTATCATTCAATTTGTCCAGTACAAGATCAATAGACTATGTATACAAAATAGATAATGTAGTAATCCCAAAGTCCAGCACATGTAAATATCTAGGAATAACATTCAGTTCTAGGCTTTCATGGGATAACCATATAAGAAATATTGTATCAAAATCATTTAAAGTTCTGTATTTTGTGATGCGCAATCTTAAAGGTGGGTCAGTTCTTGCCCGAGAGAAGGCATACCTTTCAATTGTTCGGCCTCTCCTTGAGTACGGCAGTATAATATGGTCACCACATCAACAAAATCACATCGACCTGATAAACAAAGTACAACGTAAAGCTGCCAGATTTGTAAGTTGGAACTTTGATAGGTTTACAAGTAACACATTGCTACAGGAGCACCTTAAGTGGGAACCTCTGTCCACCCGCAGAAACAAAGCCCTCATGTGCGGTATGTACAAAGCCGTAACAAACCACCCAGGCTGGGCGGATCTGCGGAGTCATCTACCATTGCCACAACGCACTGGGGGCAGACAGGATCACCATTACAAGATTGGTTTGCCGAGATACGTCACCACTCCAGGTCTTCATTCCCTTCTTGGCAGGGGCATCCGCATATGGAACTCGATGCCATTAAAAAATCTTCCGGATTCAATATTAGAATTCAAAGCAATGTTAGAAGTACTCATGGAAAAGGATGATGATGAAACTGACTCCAATTGCTCCATTGAGCAGATACTTTTCGAAGACCTTCAACCCAAGGAACTTAAAGAACAGCTAGAAAGAAGAAATCTGTCAACCACAGGCGACAAAATCACCACCACAATCAAACTAGCTGCTGCAATGATTAAAGAAAAGAAAAATATTTCCAAGTTCAAATTTATTATTAGGAGGTATTCATAATGATTAGTTGTCTATCATTTTATCTATCTATCTGTTTATGTCTATTTATCTGAAAGCATAGGTATTTCCGTAGTTTTAAGGTGTCATAGAACATTCGCATTTATCTATCCATTTATGGTGTTGTAACTCTGTCAGAGATGTCAGAATATGTCATAGATATACTCGCATCTATCCGTTTGATATTATTGTAACTCTGTCAAATTGTATTGTATTGTCACTGTAATGTATGACAATTATGTACGACGAATTGATATGAAGTGTTGTTTGCCACCAAATGTAAATTTAAAGCAGACCAATAAATTGAATTGAATTGAATTGAAAATATCTTTTGCTTCATAAAAGAACATTTTGTTACTGAAGTTGATGCTAAGTAATGTAGCGTCTGTTTCAAACCTACGCACAGAAACGCACATGCAACGCATGCAAAAGCACTGATAAGAATGTGTCGTACAGTCACGTCCAGCAGTCTCCAAATCACTGACGCATGCAATTTACTAAAAACAGAACAGAATTGAGTTGGGTTGGGATTGTTCAAAACGTAATTTGGTGGCTTCCTTCTTTAAATCAGAATTTCTCTCAAATGAAACTAGAATACATTTTTACACATTTTGTGAATAAATACCTAGGTATTTGAAACACTCACTAGGGGGCCACAAAAATTTAGTCCCAGGTTGAGTACCACTGTCTTAGATAATGGAAAAATTTACGTACTGCAAATGTACAATACAATTATATTGAACTTAAAATAAGGAATTCATAGATGTAGTGGGAAAATTAGAAGGTATACCTAATGCGAATAACATTTTGGCGTGGCGTTATGAAACAGAATACGAGCTCCAATTATCTTATTGGTTTGTGACGTCATTTTTACAACACTTCTGATCGTTTCAGTTCTCTTATGGATTTTGTTTTTTTACTTAGATGTTTGATGAAGGCATCGATGATACCTTATGATACCATTGGCGTCTCCAACAAACGACATACTCAGAGAACCAGTTCCGAAAATTGGAGTTAGAGAGGGATATTTTTCACAAAATTCCTGCCACAGAGCCCAAAATGATGCTGGAACGTCGACGTTCAAAACTTCGACGATACAGGTCAGTACTTACACCCATTTAAAAAGCGTGAAAAATGCACACAAAAAAGCTCCATTATTTGGGGATAATTATGCCCTTTTCCTTTCCAAACAAATTCAAATTCGTTATGACAAAGTACCTATCTACGGTAGATATTTTAATATTTATTTAATTTTTTAATTACTGTACCTTAACGATTTTAATGTTTATTTATCACATTTTTTTATTTTGAATCTGTTTTTATTATGCTATAGGTATTTGATATTTTAAAACGTTAACTTCTCATAATTTTTAAATAATATAATTTTTTATTTTGTAGACCCTCATTATACATATTTATTTTCATTTTTATAATAATTTTATACATTAACAATATTTTGTTTCTTTTCCTATTTTTTAGTAGGTACCTATTGAGATTTTTTTTCTCACCCGATATGTTTAGGTATTTCAATGCTCTTCATTTTGTGTCCCAATTTTTATTACGTTTTTATTATTTGATTTTGTATTACTTGTGCGTCAATAATTTGAGAATGGCTATTACAGCATTAGCATAGGGGATCACTTTACAAGCAAATTATTAATTGATACTTTTTCATACTATTTTTAAATATATATTTTAAACGAGTTCATCCTCTTACATCAATTTAGCGCAATAATCTTATCAAGATCTTGCAAATCTTTGCAAGATAAGTTGGTGGGACCTTGAAAATATTTTTAGCAATATCTCGTCAAACTCGTCAAGATGTTTCGAGGTTTTCTCAGCAGGGTGCAGTCTCTCTCTCTTGAAACATCCACACCAGTAAATTCTTAGCACAATCAAAAGTTTTTGATTTTTAGTTTGAAGAGACTCATCGGATTGATGATACCGACGACTTGGACGAGATACCTGACATCAGTCCCTGAAACAGGAGTCGCCCTCCCCCCCCCCCCCCCGCTATTCAAGAAGCACCTCTCCTGACTCGAAAATCAAGAATAATTGGGAAGTGAAAGTATTCGCCTGCAAAGTGGACAACACATAGCCCCGGCATGAAAGCGAACTCTGATGCTTGAGGTAAAAACATAATGATTATTTTATTAAGTTATTATTTTAAACAACATTAGATATGTGTTATTTTTTAATTACATTATGTTTTGTTCACTATTATTTATCTGGTATGATGTTGCATCATCTTTTTAAAAGCGATTTAAAATCTAGTGGTGCGGTTTCATTACATGCAGGGTCACTAGCCTACTATTTTTCTAGATTTTTGTAAATTTATTTATAAAGACTATTAATTTCTCCTTCTCTACTGTTTAATCAAAAGAACCAAAATATAATTAGTTTGACTTATTGTGTTTAACGAACACAATGCACAGTCTGTGGATAGACTAAGAAGATGCTATCACTAATCAGCTATACTACCTTATATGGCAAGGCAGGCAAGGCATTCATTAGAATTTATTGACTTTTCATACTTTTTCCCCAATATTGTAGTATGTGATGTTTTAAGACTCTTCATTTTAAAGGAACATTATATGACAATTGTGTGGGGATTGTTAAATAGTGACAGCCCTGTTTGGTATCTAGTAAAATTATTTGCCTAGACATTTATTTTATCTTATCTATTATCCAGATGATTTTCTACAAATTATTAATTATCTGATTTGTTATCTTTTAAATATATTACCTATCGTTTTCTGTTATCTACCAAGTTGGAGAAAGCAAATAGTTTGAAATGTCACACAAAAATTAATATGTCAGAAAATACAACATTTATAATTTTTTTGTAATTTTTTTGCAGGGCTTGTACCATTCTCTTGTATCTTCACTGGAAGGAAGAAAGGAAAGATCAGAAACAGAAATCACAAGTCGTTGTACAGTGTTTCAAGATGGCTGTGTGTGACCGGTTAAGTGTTAATCCAGTGGATATTGAAGGTGGATGAAAGCATACGGTATGAGTTATAAAAACATTTTAATACTACCTTTTGACAGTGGCATGCAATCAATTTTTAATGATAAAACTTCGATTAAGTATTCCGTAACTCAAATATAAAATCAAATATTTATAATAATAGCTATTCAACAATTATTATAGTCTTCAATTGTTTTTTTATTTATATGGCGTTAATCATTTATATTACACTGTATATTCAAAGTATTGCAAGTTACTTCAACAATAATTGCAAATAATTACTAAATAAAATGTGTATAATTTTACTTAACGGTCTCTTCTCTGACAAGCACCTCAAACCATTGCAGTCATTCCCAACTCTATCTCTGAGCTAGGTAAATTACATTTATATCTGACATATATTTTTAATTTTATAAAGGATTTATTTACTTTTTGGGGATAATTGCTTCAAAGTTGTATAAACGTATGTGTTGTAATATCATGTGAGTGTATAGCCGTGTTGGTAGGGAAGCTATTCATATTGCGAACATGCTTTCATTGTCATATCTACTCAATGTTCTTGGTACTTTTACTCTTTGGTCACTTTAAGTAAATCGAAAAGTAAATGTACCGAAAATATTGAGAACATAGGATAATGTTCTGTGTTGGTAGCAATATACATTTGCTGCATTACCTTCCAGTAAGGCTGCAGTAGCAATATGGTATAGCTGCGCCAGCAATATGAGATGGCTACACCAGCTATATAATATGGCTACACCAGCCATATGAGATGGCTACACCAGCAATATGAGATGGCTACACCAGCAATATGATATGGCTACACCAGCAATATGAGATGGCTACACCAGCCATATGAGATGGCTACACCAGCAATATGAGATGGCTACACCAGCAATATGAGATGGCTACACCAGCAATATGATATGGCTACACCAGCAATACTGGAGTGGTTGGGGCAACAATATTATGGAAACTGCAACAACACTAGTATTGCTGGGCCAGCAATTCAGCCCTTTCCCAGCAATCTATAGATTGCTGGGGCAACAATAATTCTGGCTGCGCCAGCAATAAATTTCCAGCAAGAATCGTATTGACGTCACAGCAATAATTCTCACTGTCATAATACTAGCATAACTGTATTGCTACCGCAACAAGAATTCTGGCTGCCCCAACCATACTTTTTTTTCCGTGTATCTTTGTAAGATTGGGGACAATTTAGGTCGTAATGACTTGTAAAATTTTCAAATTGATTGGAACAATCAATCGAAAGATATATTTTTTTTTAAATTTGAACCAATCACAGGATCCTTTTCAAAAACGATCCCAGGGACCGCATAGATTACGTTAGTATATGTGCAAAATTTCAGATCGATTGGTTGTGCGGCTTAATCTGGGCAGTGCAGACCAAAAAAATCACACATAGAAAGGGGTGCATTAACTTAGCCCAGCCACAAAATGATATCAAAAACGAAAAAGATAGTCGTTTTGTGCTCGTTTTGTGCTGAAATGTGCCGTAAAAAAATCGTTTTGAGCTGTCACCGTTTTGAGTGAATGTTAATTTTTAAGTGGCTGGGCTAAGTTAATGCAAAATCAAGCAAAAAAATAAAAAGTTCGTATTAGTTAATTTTCTTGCACTGTCCGAATTGTGCTCGTTTTGTGCTGATTTGTGCCGTTGAGTAATCGTTTTGAGCTCATCCCGTTCCAAAGTTATCACCCGTTTTAAATGGCTGGGCTAAGTTAATGCTAGCCCAGCCACATTCAAATAATCAAACCAAAATAGGCATGCGTTTTGTGCTCGTTTTGTGCTGATTTGTTCCGTTGAGTAATCGTTTTGAGCTCATCCCGTTCCAAAGTTATCGCCCGTTTTTAAGGGCTGGTCTAGGTTTACAGTTCGAAAACGTCCATAGCTTATTATTTTCAAAAGATATCGCACGTTTTGAGTGGCTGGGGCCCGTTTACACTTTGCAGTAGTAAATCGTTTTGAGCATCAAGTTCAAAATAGGTATGTCACCCGTTTTAGAATATAGTCCCGCAGATTGGACTAACATTTCGGCGTTTGGTGATAGAAGCATGGATTTTGGACTATTTGTTCAGAAAAATTTACAGACGCCCTATCGAAATATTGAATCGTTTGGGGGTGGCAGGAGTGCAAACTTTAGAGGCTGAAAATGGCTAAAACATATGATTACTTTTAAACGTAACATTTAATGTAATATTGGATTTGGAAATTTTTATTCAGAGCTGCCAACATAGGGATGGAGAAAATATCGATATATCGATATATATCGATATCAAAAAAATATCGAAATATCGATACCTGAATATATTAAATATCGATATATTGAAATATCGATATATTGAAATATCGATATATCGATATATTGAAATATTGAAATATCAATATATTGAAATATCGAAATATTGAAATATCGAAATATCGATATATTGAAATATCGAAATATTGAAATAACGATATATTGAAATATCGATATATTGAAGCCTTACCGCATGATACAATTATGTTCTTAGTTGAAGTTTATACCTACTATGGCAAAATTATTCATATTTGCAGTGCAGCGTTTACAAGATTTATGGACATTTTCTCAGATTATTCACATTTTCTTTCTTATCTGGCCGGTGAACCAATATTTTGGAACGGCTGTGCTATTTCTCTTTACATTTTCTTTTGAAATTCCTAGCAGTTTAAGGAGCAATTTAATACATTCATACGATATATCAATATTTCCATACCTATACATCTAAATATTATTTCCATATCAATATTTCGATATTTCAATATTTCAATATATCGATATTTCAATATTTCAATATATCGATATATCGAAGTATCGATATATCGATATATATCGATATATAAATGATATCGATAGTCGATATCAAAATCCAAGTTCGCTCCATCCCTATGCCAACATGACTGACTTTTATCAAATCAAATCAAATGTACCATATCTTGGAAAGGCAGGGTCCATAGACGATATCACAGTAATTCAACTTGGATATTATTAGTGCCTCAACGATTTTAGTTTTAGATGATCTTGTAAGGATTTGTTTGTATCTTTGCATTGTGCGTAATTTGAAGTACTAATTGCCTTGCTTTTTGCGCTCTGAATATGATCTGAGTAAGTCATATTGCTATCAATGATCAATCCTAAATTCCTGGAATTTTCTGAAATGGGAATTGTGCAACCATTTATATGAATATTAGGAAAACGCTCAGTGAAATGCGTTGATGAGCGAGCACGGGAACGTGCAAATTCTTGAACCGGAAATGCGTTCACAACGCACAGAAAACATATACATCCATATTGAATTGAAATATGAGCCACTCAATCAACATAAAAGTATATACTTTTCATCGAAACATGAAAATAGCATCTAAGCACCTTGGTACATAATGGCAAATCAGATCCATGTGGCACTGGAAAACATTCATTTCGATACTTCATATCTGACAGCTATTAAAAATGTCAATAAGTTCATACGCTCTTAAGGGGGTTCCAGGGTTACGGCATAGGAATGAGAATTTGCTGTAATTCACACCAAATATTAGTGAAACCATATTACATACAACTAGCAAAAAATATTTGCCCCTTACGGTATCATATAACCCCATAAAAAACACTCCGTGTAAAAAAAACAGCCAAGTCTCTTCAACTAAAAAAAAATATTATGAAATCTAAAAATTCTGCACTGAAACGTAGTGATATCAAAAAATGGGCCAAGTCAAAACTTAATTTGAAAATTAAAAAATACGTGGCGCATCGTGTATATAAATAGCTTAGAAGTATAGGCTAGATATAAATACATATACTTATAGTACCTATACCTACAATGCCCTAAAAAAACGATGCGCCAAGTATTTTTTAATTTTCAAATAAAGTTTTGACTTGGCTCATTTTTTGATATCACTACGTTTCAGTGCAGAATTTTTAGATTTCATAATATTTTTTTTAGTTGAAGAGACTTGGCTGTTTTTTTTACACGGAGTGTTTTTTATGAGGATATCAATTATTTTTTTAGTTTATTTACACAACTTGTAAAACTTTTTGGGGCAACAATGGCTAATTCTTTTTAAAAAATACGCCATTTCCGAATAATTTACTAAAAAAAATATTGTTTGGAGCTAAATATATACTTAAAGTGATATACCATGAAGAATTGCGAAAACATCGTTCCAATAGGTCCAGCCGTTTTCGAGATATGCCATCACTTCCGGTTTTCAAAATGGCGGCTGAAAGCTCTTACACATTGTATTAATTTGTATATAAATACTAATATTTCATTATAAGACTTCTGAATATGTAGTTGGTTTTTATATAAAGGGAAGTGAATTTAGGCAGATTTCGCTTAACTATGACGTCATTTCCGGTTTCAGTAATTAGAAAACTTTAATTTAACTACTGTTATTTCATATAGAGGACCGTCTAAATCGATCGGCGCAAATTTCGTTCCGATCGGTTAAGCCGTTTTTGAGATATGACGTCACTTCCGGTTTCAAAATGGCGGCACAAAAAATTTATAAGGGCAAGGTATCATCAGGCAGACGAGCTGTATATGTGGTGAAAATTTCGGGTCAATCAACCCAGCCGTTTAGGCTGTGGCGGAGACCGCGGAATTTATTGGAAGATGAATCATCATCATTATTATTATTATTATCTGAAAGCAGTACAATTACACGGTTTTCACGGCCCTCTAGCTCGCAAACGGCATAACCTATTGTTCTCAAATTTGGTTTATGTGGGGGGGGTGGGCCATAGCTCGAAATTAAGATATTTCGCAACAATGTGAGATTTTCCAATTTTGAGATCCAGGAGGCCGAAAATGCCACTTTGATGCTTACAGTAAAAGTGGGTTGCTCCAGCCTTTTTAAATGAGAGTGTGCGCGCGCTGTACGACTTGGCTGGCGTGGAGCGACCGCTCCACTAGATTAGATATTCTTGATTGAAGATCACTTTTTCCCCATAAGATAACACAGGGAGACATGAAATCGTCCCGGAAAATTGGCCTTAAATTGCTCCTAAAACCGCAAGAGGAATGACAAATTATTGAAAATAGCCTCAAATTAAAGATAATAATTTTTAGAATTAGACTACCGTTTGAAAATATGGGGTCACGGGCCAAATAAGAAAGAAAATGTGTACAATGTGTGAAATTTACCATAAATCTGGCAACATTGCACTACAAATATGAATTATTTTGGGAGAGTTTAATTGGAACTTCAATTTAAAACATATAATTGGAGCGTACGGTAAGATATAATTGTTTTATGCTGTTGTTTGAGGTATTATTTCATCAGAGATTTGTATGAATTACGGCGAATTCTAAGCACCATGGCTGGAGCAGTGGGACCACTTTAACTGATTGGGATGAAAATTTGTAAAATAAGAGACAATGTTGGTCTTAATGACCATGCAAAATATGAGTTTGATCACATTTATCGAAGACCATTTTAATTTTTCAGCCTATCAGGAGATAATTATTTAAATTTTGACCAATGAATGGATTTCAAAAAATAGGGTTTGCAAACAGAGAATGTTGATTTACATGTGTGCAAAATTTCAGATCGATCGGTGAAACGGTGCGACCTGTGCATCGGTTAATAGCAGAAAAGAAGATGTCCGTGCCAAAAGAGCCAAAAGGAAGCATTTCTTTAACAACTCGAACCAAACAAGACAATTGTCTCAAAACTTAATTCATTATTGGTCTCTAAATGAGATTTTCAGCTGTTTTTGCTTGAATCAGAAATACAGTTTGGCAAACTAAACAATACTATTTTACAATTACAACAATTTTAAATACAATTTTTTTAATTAATAGGTATTCACTAAGAATTGTAGAAAGTAGAAGCAAAATAGTGTATTCTATTTCTGGGAGAAAATTGTTCGGTCAAATTTTCAAAATTGTGGAAACGATATCTTCCAGGCAGCTTCCTCTTAAATAAAAATAAATTAAGTTATACATGGCGGATTACTTTAAAGCAGTTTGGCGCTCTGTGCCAAAACAATAAATGGCGACCCCCCACCCCCTTCATTTCAGAAATACAATGAGGCAAATTGAAGTTTGCAAACGCAAACAATAGGGGGTCTGGTGGGAGAACCTCCCCCCCCCCCCCCCCCCCCAGTACAATGCGTAAATGTGGCGTATAGCCCCGGAAAATTTTGGATTTCTAGATTACATTTGGTCTCTTTTTGAGTACCAAAATGTACCTATAGTTTGGATACAATATTGAACACATATTTTTAAATTTAGGACTGTAATACTGTACAGAAAAAAACACTCCGTGTAAAAAAGGCAGCCAAGTCTATTTACTTTAAAAAAATTCAACACCGAAAAGGAGTGATATCAAAAAAGGAGCCAAGTCAATGACATTTCCAAATATTTAATCGTATTTTTGAAATAAAAGAATAAACACCGAGAAATACTTTACAAAAGGACTTCGCATCGTTTTTTTAAAGACATCATTCTATCCTAAAAGGGGGAAAGAAATTTACAAGTAGGAACATTTTCCTCTTTCTAAAAGAGCCAGAATCTATAATTCAAGCTACTTTTAGTAATAGCTATTTTATAGTTTTGTCAATGGCGATAGAAGAAAGATTTCATGCTGTAATAGCTAAATGTACAGTAAGCTGGAAGAAGTCGCAGAAGTATTTAACAACTATTTTATAAATGAAGCACAAAACATCATACAAAAAGAGCCGAGGACTGAGAATGAAAAACTAGAGGTTATGCCAAACTACGTGGATGACCAAATGCTATTATATAACACAACTCGAGAAGAAATCATTTTAATTATTAGAAAGCTAAAGAATAAGAAATCAGCAGGACATGACAATATTTCTCCTTTCTTACTTAAAAAGTGTGCATCAGCCATCAGCTGGCCCCTGACGTACTTACCCTACAAACACTGGGAGGTCCCTTGGCGCGTCCTAGGCCGTCCCAGATGGGCGTACGGGCCTGCCCAGGGACCTCCCGTCTTATGGGTGATTAGCATGGAGTGAGACTCCCGGGGCCTGCCACTGGGAATAAGCCCGGGCGGCGCCATGGGCCGTCCCATGACGCCCGCGCGGGAGGTATGGGCCGTCCCTGGACCCTCCCGGGCGGCCCGCGCGGGAGGCATAGGCCGGCCCTGGCCCCCGCCCGGGCGGCCCGCGCGGGAGCAGCTGCTCGCTCTGTAGCCCCCTCCCCCTACGCACATTCCATAACGGTCACGTGCTAGCTTGCTAGGTACACTCTCATTCAAAATGCAGTACCTACCTATAAAACGTGCCTCTGATCCAGACACGTGCATATAGGCACTAATTTTGAATGCGAATGTACCTGGAAAAAATACGTTTTATTAAGACATAATTAATTGCAAACGTGAGTGACACGAGAAACGGGATTTTTTCACAATTTCGGAGAGTGGGCGTTGCCATACGAAAAAATAATCCAGGTATTTCCTTCCAGGGTCAATGTATTAGTTCACAGTTCACGGAATATTTCACAACAGTTGTAATTTGTTATGTCAACTAGAAGAACAGTAGGTACTTACTAGGTACCTACTCAAACACATTAGAAATGCATTTAAATGGTCAAATATTAATAAAAAAATAGCCGGTATATTATAAAGTTAATCAGTGGTTATTGGAAGTTATTTTATCTCGCCATGTTTCCCTATTGTTTGAAAGCTGTTCCACTGACTTGACACATTACCTAAGGTACCTCCTACTGTTTTTATTTTTAACGCATTTTTATTTGGAGGAAATATTTTGGGATCATTTGAAATCCTCAACTTGACTGTCACATAATGGGGAAGTCTCGTGAAATTCAGATTTCAGAATAATAGACCATTATTTTATGAAAGTTGATTATGTTGCTGAACACAGATGTGATTTTATTTTTGCTGTGGGATGAATAGTTTTCAAGGAATTAATTTACAAAGTTTGATTACTTTTAACATGAAAATTTACAGAAAATTGACAGATGATCCACAATGGTAACACATTAGTGTAAGTGGATTCTTGTAATACGTCGTTTTTTCCGCCAAAAGTCCCATTATAATTGAATTTCATTTGCATGAATTAATTTTTTACATTTCGCGGGTGACAAATGTCAGTAATTATTTGCGTTGATATTTAAAAACTTACTGGAACAAAATTTCACGAGACTTAAGTATTACCTAGGTACCTTATTCATAAAAAAATGAAGAAGGATAAAAAGATCCATAATTTTTGTTTATATATGAATCGGTTGTTGGATTTTGAAATTAGCAATTATTTTTTGATAATCTCTTACAGGACGATTGAATCGTTTCAATAATAATTTTTTCACGTATTCCCTACTTACTAACTATATTGTTTTGATAAATTACAAAAAATAAAATGCTACACATAGGAGATTCACTGCAATTGAATTTTAGGAATAATAAAGAGCAGGAAAACACACGAAAATTTAAAAAAAACAGTTTCATATAATATATACGTATATTATTGTAAAAGATTATACTACCACATCACTTAAAATTGCAAATTAAGTAGGTAAGTTATCTGGTAGTAGGTAGGTATAGCTTCATTTGCATGACAATTAAGTAACAAACAAAACTTTAAATATGTATGCAGCAAAATATGTCGACAATAAACAAACTAAAAATATTTGTACCTAACATCTGCAGTTATCATCATGCGCAAATAATTTTCTATGCATTATTAACAGTGCATCTATGATAAAGACCATACTGATTACTTTCATATTGTTATATAAATCTAAAAAGCATAATTTAAATGTCCTTCAACCTTCACACGTCACATAGTATCAAAACATTCTGAGGTAGGTACTACCTGGCAGTGAGTCTGGCACGCTGTCTCTTTATCGACAAGACACAATTCGGATTTTACTTCACTCACGGATATGTTGGCACAATTTTTCATCTTCAGTTTTTCAAGAAAATGAACGCTATTGAATACGTATTTCTTTCATCTGAAAAAATAAAATTGCAAAGTATTTAGGTAATGTACCTTGTACTAATAATGTTCGCAAGATATTTGCAATTATTTATTATTGTAGGTACAGATTCTAACCTAAACAAGATTTATACAAGATCTTGAAAAGTTTAGCAAGATCATGCAGCGTATTGTTAGAAGTGTTTTTTATTTTTTGTGTACATTTTTATTCGGTCAGACCAATGAAAGTCCAACATTTACAAGATCTTGTTATCATAAGATCTTGCTAATTTTGTCAATATTTAACACTATTATTATGCTATGCTCAAAAGAATTTTCCGATTTAATGGCCAGATACTGGATTCCATCCATAAATTATTAGCACACGGTCTTGTGGTGTCGAGGACTGACATCCGCAATCTACGTGGATGCAACTTCTTTTGAGCATGAGGCTGCCTAGCAAATAGTTTCTACCTACTACACAAGAACTATTTATGTAAATAACTGCAATAGCAGATAGCTGCAAATAACAGTCTTTACAAAAAATTTTAAAATTGAATTTTTGGCACAGAGTGATCCCTAAAAAAAAAGGATAGATTCAATGAAGAATTTGTAAATTGATAGGATAAACTTCTTGGCAATGAATAATACAAAAATCGCTTTGTGTTGTGTGACCTGCCACAATAATCACTTGAGGTAAAATTAGTACCATTAGGTACACTATTTATTTAAAACCCCAATAAAAATTTGAAACATTCTATATTGCATAAATGTGATTTATAGGTAAGGTTAGAGGAAATACTACACATATAAAATACTAAAATGTGGCTTACCATCAGAGAGTTCTGAATCATTACATCTGTAGGGTAGGTAACATTTAATCCATTAACTCGATGAAGTCCCAAGTCCTGTGCATCTTCAGAATTCTCGCTAATTTGCCAAGAAGTAAATTTACTTTTTAATTGAAGTAGGTAGGCAATTAAATCGACTCTAGAATAAGAGCAGGGCAAGTTCACGGTGAATCTGTAGAACCTACAAAAAGTAAGGTGAAAGTTAGCAACTCAAATTAATTTCCTCTCAGCCATTCCGTGTTACGGGTGTACGGGTGTAAGATGCTATGTTCAGCATCTTATTCATCAAAATAAAAATAGTTAGGATCATTGTGCAGCCTTCTAAATTTTTTATGTAATTTACATGGTTCGACACAAAATTTAAATTTAAATGCGGTCCCACAATTTTACTGATAACAAAATAACTATTCAAACTTAGCACAAAACTGATAACATATTTGGAATCAGCAAGAAAATACCATGAATATAATATAAAAACATGCTGATTTATTTACATTTAATAATTCAGCAGTCATATGTATTATGTGGCATATGTCTGCATTCTCATGGAATGGCTGCTCTCTTACCACCGGCGCGTTAGAGGAAATTCAAAAGGTGCGGTTTATTTTTTTGTATGACAACATTCAATCCCAAAAATTTTACTACGTATTTGAATGAAGCGGGACCACCATTCAATGTATGTATCTACTACCTCCGACAAGAATGTAATTTCCATGCAACATAATTTTTACTTTCGGATCACAATAAAAATGTTTGTTATTGGCCTTGTAAGGTACCTACATAAACAAAAATAATTGCTGTATATCTAAAATCCTTGATAAAGTTAAATAATTAAATATAATGAAAATATTTACCACTCTGCTCGGTTCGGTTCTTAATGTTTCGGCTCGGTTTGACGATACAGCTTGGTTCGCTCGCAGGACGAATACGCGCTTTGTTTCTGGAGTTCAATATCTTAATAGCCTATTTTCTTCCAGAGTAGATTCACCTTTAACAAGTAACATTATTAAAACTGCAGTAGGTATGTGGGATGGTTATTGGTTAATGTAGAGGTGAAAATATTCCCAAAATAGGCGGAGGTACGTACTAGGTAGGTACCTACAGGTAGGGTTCCTACTGACTACTACCACTGATATGTATAGACTACCACGCCAAGCAAACTGTTTACCTACTTTATTTATTTTATAAATACCTAAACTACCTAGTTACCTAGGTCCTACCTAGTTGGAAATTTTACTTTGCATAAATTGCTACATTTCAAAAATGTACATGTGAGGTTAATGTTTACTGAACATTGGTCACACTACCTATTGGCTTATTAGTATCCCCAGCATACAAAACTAAAGTAACAACGATTAATGCCTGGATACTTATGTAGTTGTGATGAAGACTCACCTTCAATGGGTTGTATGGCTCTGTGATGAAAATCCAAGCAAAAGAGGCACAACAAAACTGTAATTATTTCACGATTTGTGTCACATTAAATGGTATGAACTGAGACAAACTATTCAGCAGTGAACACTGCATTCACGGACACAGATAATAATTGAAATCGCATTCAAAATCACTCAAAAGGACGTAAACTACACACTCATGACACTCAGTAAAATATCAACAAACGTCAAACGCCGCGTTTGAAATGAAGAAGGGAGAACGGAAACAAGTTGATTCACGAAGATGGCCGACTGCTGAGTTCATAAAAGAAACTTTACTAATAACGTTTAAAATGGTATGAATACTTTGCTTTGGAATTGTAAACATATTTATTCTTAAATCAATATATCCATGTGAAATGTAGATGTAATTATTATAGAAATGAAGTTATAAATATGAAAAAAATAAGTCATTAGAGCAGCTCAAATTCAAACAGTCGTAGCGCCCGCGCGGGCCGTCCCTAGCCATTCCCGGGCGGGACCAAGACGGGACATTCCTAGAAATTTTACAGCCAGATAAAACGGATCGGTTGGGCTCCGTTGGGCAGGCCCAGGGCATGCCCTAGTAGTTCCCGCCCGGGACGTCCCACTTGGGCGCTAGATGGGCAGAAGCCCGGGCCGCCCAGTGTTTGTAGGGTAGTTAATCATTCATTCATGGTCGGTAAATTCCCTCATTCACTCAAAATAGCGAGGGTAATCCCAATTCACAAGAAAGGGTGCCGTAAGGAAGTTGGCAACTATAGACCAGTCTCAATACTACCGACAATTTCCAAAGTTTTTGAAAAGGCATTTGAGAGAAGACTAATAAAATATCTAGAATCACGCCGACTAATAGCAGCAGAACAACATGGTTTTAGAGCACAAAGATCAACTAACACTGCAATTGCAAGCCACGTGGACTGGGTAGTTAGGGAACTTGATAAAGGAAATTCAGCTGTCACGGTATTTATGGATCTGTCAAAAGCTTTTGATTGCATCAGCCATAGTGTCCTACTTAGTAAATTAGATAGGTATGGAATGAAGGACACTGCGATCGACTGGTTAACCTCATACTTGGAAGGGAGGGAACAATTTGTAGAATTAAAAGGAAAGAACGACAAGGTTTACAAATCAAAAAATTACACCATTAAATTTGGCGTACCTCAGGGGTCTGTGCTTGGACCAGTACTATTTAACGTATATATATAATGGAGTTGCGGATGTCGTCACTGAAGGTAATTTGATATTGTTTGCAGACGACTCCACTTTAAGCATTGCTCATAAAGATATGAAAAATTTGGAAATAAATACTCACACGCAGGTAAACAGAGTTGTTCAGTGGTTTAAGCAAAATAATCTTATAATTAACGAAAGCAAAACGAAATATATGGTGTACAACCTGGGCAATAAGCCACAAGAAGACATACATGTACTGCTGAATTGCACCCAACTTGAACAAGTGTGTAACTTCTCATTCCTAGGTACTATTATTGACCAACGTTTAGCCTGGAATTCTCATATTGACAGCATAGCAAAGAAAATATCTTCTGGTCTATTCGTATTACGGAACCTTTCTCTACACCATAATAAAGAACTTCTAATGTTAGCTTACTTTGCAATCATAAAATCCCACATCAGATACGGCATTTGTGTATGGGGAAACAGTTCAAAGAAAAATATTGACCGGATACTAATTTTACAAAAAAGGGCAGTTAGGATAATTTTAGAACTTAAAAATATGGAGTCATGCAAAAGTAAGATTAAAGAATTAGGAATAATGACCGTCCCTGGCATATATATCCACACAACTATCATGATGGCAGTGAAAAATGTGTCACTTAATAAAACAAATGAATGCGTACATAGTCATAATACCAGGAGAAGAAACGACATCCATGTAGAATCTAAAAGACTAAACATTTCAAGCAAAGCCCCTAGTACAGCTGCAATAAGTCTTTTCAACAAACTTCCCAAAAATATTAAAGAGATGAAGGATACAAGTATATTTTATAATAACCTTAAAGATTATCTTATAGAAAAATCGTTATATAGTGTACAAGAGTATATGGGCGAGTAAAAGTAGAAATAATATAAGTTAGACTAGAGATGTAAACTACTGTTAAATGTACGTAATATTCAATCTATTTCTTTTATGTTAAATTTCTCTTGTAATTAATTAATGGATTTGAAGTAGTAGTAGTAGTAGTAGTAGTAGTAGTAGTAGTATTCTTTATTTAGCTATTTAGCTATTACATGTTTACATAGGTATTATACACTCAGTACTATAAGGTTTTTGTCAAATAATACATTTTTAACAATTATAACACAATTAAGAGATAATTAAGAGATAAGGTAAATAAGAGATAAACAAGAGATACACAATTTCACCTATTCCAAAAACCTTGGCTTAGGGCCTATCCCAAAAGCCTACATTTATATTTGCTAGTGGGTCTGAAAGCCAATTTCCTTTTTTTATTACCTCAACGCACATCCTTCTAAATTTTTCTGTACACTTTTCGTTTCTTATTATCTCTGGGATGCTATTATACAATTTCAAGCCTTTCGAAAATAAGGTATTGTTTCCAAATTTTGTTTTACATCTAGATACAGGTAAGTTATTTGAATGTCTAGTTTTATACAATGGTGTTTCTTTAGCAACCTTATTAGTTAAGTAACTCGGCGCTACCCCTTTCGATATTTTATGAATAAATGTCATTGTATTAAGAACTATCCTATGTTTGACAGTGAGCCAACACATAGCGTTGCTCATTTTCAAAACACTGGTAGATTTATCCACCCATAAAATACTTCGCATGACCTTATTTTGAAGTTTTTGCAATTTGCTTATGTAATTTTGTGAAAGAAGAAACAATATTGAACTGCAGAAATCGAAATGGGGTGTAATTATAGCTTGACATATATGAATTTACTAATAATCGGTAAGCTTGTGCAATGTCTCTGAAACAATCCCACTTTCCGTGATACTTTTTTTATTATATAGTCAGCATGTTTATGAAATAAGAGGAACTCATCTATTATAATACCCAAATATTTGAATTCTGAGACATTTTCAATTTGGCCATTATCTATGACTAGCTTTTTAGTAGCATATGGGTTGAACGTTTTTCTGTTGACTGTCTTACATATGACCATAGATTTAGTTTTAGATATGTTTATCTTTAACTTATTAATTCTCAACCATTGTTCGAGCAATTGTATGTCCTCATCGAGTTGCTCATGTACAACTTGTGGGACTGCACCACTGCAAATTATAAGGGCGTCATCCGCATATAGTTGTATTTTACAATGTTTGAAAACGAATCCCAGATCATTAATGTATAATATAAAAAGTAATGGGCCTAAGATTGAACCTTGCGGTACCCCTACTGAGCAAAGTTTTTCATTAGATCTAGTATTATATAATTTTACTATTTGTCTTCTATTTACGAGATATGAATTTAACCAACTTAGAACTTGGCCACGGAAACCATATTTATGAAGTTTTAACAAAAGTAAATTTCGGTCTACCGTATCGAAGGCTCGTTTTAAGTCCACAAATACCAGTCTGGTGTAGTAATTATTCTCCATTTTTTGTTTCAAATCATCTATAATATGTGTTAATACTGTCTCACATCCATGCTTTGACCGAAAGCCCGATTGTTCATCAATAATAATTGATGTTTTATTTATATATTCAACAAGTTGTTTCTTTACTACAGCTTCCAATACTTTGTCAATGATATGTAAGGTATTTATTGGCCTGTAGTTTTCTCCATCAATAGCACTTTGGACTTTGGGCACTGGAGTTATTATTGATAATTTAAGTTTGTCAGGGACAATTCCCCATCTAAGGGAGTCGTTTATCATTGTTACGAAATAGTTTGTTGTTTGATAATGAGATAATACTAGTATCAGTATTTTCTTTGAGATTCCGTCTTCCCATGGGGATCCGTCTTTTAATTCTTTAATAATCAAACTAATAGTGTCAGCGCTAATACTTTCGAACTCTTCCATAAGTTCATTTCTACAAATTAATTTTTCAAATGATTTCGAAGCACTTTCGTTATTTGCCGGTTTAATATTTTTCACTATTTCATCAATACTATCAATAAAATACTCATTGAAAGTTTTTACTAAATTTTTGAGCCCATAAACCTTCTTGTTGTTAAAATATAGTTCAGAATCATTAAATGCATTTTTTTTCTTATAAAATGTTTTTAAAATCTTCCACATCTCTCTTGGCTGTCCCTTTTTTTCGTCAATCTTCCAGGAATAATATAACCTTTTCTTTTCTTTAATTAGCTGCACTACACTATTTCTCTTTGTCTTAAAATTGGTCCAGTCATCAGTCTTATTTGATTTCCTTGCAATCTTAGACAGTCTATCTCTCTCTCGCTGTGCTTGTTTAACTGTTTCGTCGTACCACAGTCTACTTTCATGGCCCTCTCTAATACGTATAGTTTTGTGTTTAGCATGAACCCCAATAACACTGGTCACATTTGAAACAAAATGCTCCATCATGTCATTTACACTGCTGCTATTCTGAGAAACTGGGATATTCCAATCTTGCACTTTTATGTCTTGGATAAATGAGTCCCTTCCTTGCTTGGTTTTAAAAATCTCTTTATAGTCCCAATAACTTTTGTATTTCTTTTTTAATGGTACATTACGTGCATTAGATTTTTCCCCGGGTTCTTTTAGCTTTATCCCAATTAACCTATGATCCGAGAGTGCAGTATCATTTAGTGATATGTTATACAATTCTTCATCAATAGCATTACAAATTATATAGTCTATTAAGGTTCTAGATATTTTGACAGTTGTATCATCATTTTTTGATTTATTACTTGCAATCCTTGTAAACTCTGAAACCATCTGTATCATATCATGTTCTGTCAATATATGAAGTACTTCCTTTGCGTAGAATATATTTTTACTCAGGTCAATATTAAAATCGCCGCATAGAATTATGCTATCATTATTGTTTTGCCTTTGTAGTGATTCAATTATAATTTCCATGCCTTCCAATACATCACGCTTCCTCATTGTAGGTGATATGTATGTGATGCCAATGGTTTTACCTACAAGAATACCAGTACTAACTTTAACCGCAAGAGACCATAATTTCTTATCAATAGTTTGTTGGAAAACAACTTTGTATTTGATTTCACTTTTTATATACAGTAATACTCCTCCCGTATGTCTAGTACTAGAGTCAACCCGTACAAGATTGAAACCTGGGACATTTATCTCCCAGTCTTGGATGTCATTAGTGAGGTGAGTTTCCGACATTGCAAAAATCTGAGTCTTACCATTTTTGTATAATAGACAGTTTCTAATCTCATCAATACAATTAACAATGCTTTGAATATTTATGTACAGAATATGTAAATTTGAATTTATACTATTACTCTCTTCTAGTCAGTAGGACTGTAAGATTTTTGGTTTGGGTGTACGTTTACTAACCCGAAGTTGTACCTGGCTTGCAGCTTCTTGCTTCCGAGTGACATTTGGGCCTGACTGTGCACTAGTAGTTTCTGAGTGACGACTCAAGTTATTACTGATGCTAGCGGGAGACACTGTAACACGCTGCACTTCTGCGGCCGGCTCTGGCTCTGCAGCAGGTTTCACATCTGGGGACAGCTCTGGCTCTGCGACAGGTTTCACATCTGGGGACAGCTCTGGCTCTGCGACAGGTTTCACATCTGGGGACAGCTCTGGCTCTGCAACAGGTTGCACTTCTGGGGACGGCTCTGGCTGTGGTGTTGGTGTCGGTTGTAACAATTGGAAGGACGAGAGAGTGTGTTTTATTATAACTACCTACTTATAACTAATTGTTAAAACAATGTACATTGTAACTGACAATTCAATAAATAAATGAAATGAAATGAAATGAAGTAATATAAGGATGGAAGAATTAAATAACAATTGGAAGTGGGCTCATACATATTCTTGCAGTACTGTAAATATGGTGATATTAGAGGGGTCTTTTCATAATTTGATCTTGACTGAAGGAAATCATGAAACGTTGTCAAATAATGACTAACTATCTATGGAACACTATTATATATTTTGAAGTGTCAAGTGTACAAAGTTAAATTTTTTAATAGAAATTTAAATTTAGGACTGTAATACTGTATATTCATTGCTAAAACAACCTATGACATTAAAATATCAACATGACATGATAATGAATACAATAATATTTTTACTTTAGGTTTACACTATCAATATTACACATTTTGACACCCCTCCAGGTGCCCTTTAGGCACTCCCTCGAGCTTGGCGACCTGTGCGGGGACACTGGGCGCACACCCCTAAAACCGGTCCTAAATGTTTGCCTAAACTAATTTACAATTTTTTACCTGCTGTAGAGTGGAAAAAAACCAACACCTTTTTTTCACTAAATAAAGATTATTATTATTATTTTAAATAATTGTTAGAATCACGTCAGTTAACTCTCCTGATAGGTAGCCACAATGTGTATTTAAAGTTGCAATATTATCCTGAAATGTTCCAACTCCCAAACAATTCCATTAATTACCATTAAGTTCCATTAATTATTATCTTAATATACCTATGGGCAGTCGATTATGGCTAGTCGGTTGCGGGAAAGAAGGCCCATGATATAGATTATTGATGTTTTGTTCATCTCCTGACACAATATATTGTAAACAGGAACTAATCAAATTAAAATAATATACCTACCATTGATCATCGTTAGTAACGATAATATTTATTGAAATTACGAAATAAGATTTGAGTATAACCTCGCTTGATTCAAAACTATATGTAGTTTTGGTTTGATTAAATTTTAATGTGGCCCGTTTTTAATAGCTGAGTTAAGATAATAGTTACTATCCCAGCCGTTTAAAACGGCGATAACTTTGGAACGGGATGAGCTCAAAACGATTACTCAACGGCACAAATCAGCACAAAACGAGCACAAAACGGATGCCTATTTTGGTTTGATTATTTGAATGTGGCTGGGCTAGCATTAACTTAGCCCAGCCATTTAAAACGGGCGATAACTTTGGAACGGGATGAGCTCAAAACGATTACTCAACGGAACAAATCAGCACAAAACGAGCACAAAACGCATGCCTATTTTGGTTTGATTATTTGAATGTGGCTGGGCTAGCATTAACTTAGCCCAGCCATTTAAAACGGGCGATAACTTTGGAACGGGATGAGCTCAAAACGATTTCTCAACGGCACAAATCAGCACAAAACGAGCACAATTCGGACAGTGCAAGAAAATTAACTAATACGAAGTTTTTATTTTTTTGCTTGATTTTGCATTAACTTAGCCCAGCTACTTAAAAATTAACTTTCACTCAAAACGGTGACAGCTCAAAACGATTTTTTTACGGCACATTTCAGCACAAAACGAGCACAAAACGACTATCTTTTTCGTTTTTTGATATCATTTTGTGGCTGGGCTAAGTTAATGCACCCCATAGAAAGAGCCATAAGAGTACCGTGCGGTGACGCTCTCAACGAACCAATAACAATAAAACATTTGTAGTATGATTTATTTCTGTAAATGCTACATGGACTGTTGTGATTGTTTGATTTGATTTGATTTGATATAAATAATAAAGGAGTAAAATATCTAGGAAATCTCTGAGCGTAACGCGTTGATGAGCGAGCACCGGTACTTGCAAATTCTCGAACCGAAATTGCGTACCAAACGCACAGAAAACATATACATCCATATTGAATTGACACTGATAAAGTATCTGTTTTCCAATGTAACTTAAAAATATAGTCATGTATATACATTGCTAATATACACACGGAAAATCATGAAGTCTATGCGAACAAATTTGAATTAGGTACTTGTAATATAATGTATTTTTTCAATCGATCCATATTATTTAGTGAAATGAGTGCTCACCGACTATTTTCATTTTTCAGACAAAATATAGCGGAGAAATTTTATGTCATTTATTACAATTTTCAATGAACGGATTTATTAAATATAGGGTATACACAAACAGTAAATGTGGTCAGAAAATGTGTTCAAAATTTCAGTTCCATCGGTGAAATTGTGTGACCTGTATATCTCCAGTTAGCAGACAAAAAAATAATAGAGGTCCGTGTCAAAAAGAGTTAAAAGAAGTCGCTTTCTTAATTATATTTTACGTTTCATAAAATTTACTTTGAAGACTTATATTTTATTACTTTAAGAATTGCGTGACTATAGGCATAGGTATAATCAATGTAGATAATTTACCACGACGTTATATTTGGCATATCTCTTTACGGACTATCATTTCCTATCGGCTAGATAAACATTCCCCCAATAATAAACTCACTATCAGAGACACCTATCTGGATATCCACCAATCAGGAAGGGCGAGACCAACGTCAGTTCTTAGTTGAGGGGGTATTTTATTTCCTGGGGAAGTCAACAAACATTTAATGTTGGTCAAAATAATTATAAACAATTGTTGATGTCATATTATATTATATTAATTGTTGCGGGTGCCCTCTTTTGCCTATATACAAGACTATGATTAAATTGTCAAGAATTACCAAGAATTTAGATTTATCTCGGGCTGTTTTAGGTATTAATAACATAATTTCTTGTCTCTCTTATTTACAATAATTTATTTATTTAATTATACATTTAATGTACTACATGTACATGTACATTATACGTGTAAGGTGGTTTTAACAGAGTGGGTGGGGGCGATTTGAACATGAAAGTGATATAGGTAATCAGGGAATGAGGGGTAAACGGGCGTGGCTATTTGGGTGGCATGATTTCTGTCACGTAAGCCATCTGGGCCCTCATTCACGTACATTGTCCTTATCCTTGCCTACCCCGGAGTAGCCTACCACTTGCTTACCACCTCGGGGTAGCGAATGACACATTCGTATTCACGAAGCAGTGGTATCTTGGTGGTAGGTCACTGCCTACTGGAAATTTGAATAGTGTAAATAGAACGTAAGTTTTAAGTAGGCCGTGCTTTTTTTCACCAATCAGATTCGAATATCATTTTCCGCGCGCGTGCATTTGTCTTTATTAAAAATAGTGACAGTTCAATTCCAAACGATAAACTATACAAATACGGAACGAAATGTGTCAGTTCAAAAAAATCTGGTGCAACAAAAGTTTTCTACGGTGAATTCAGTGCTAACTTACCTCTGCAACATAAAAATATTAAGTTTATTACTTATATCTAGTGTTTAAGAAAATGTTTTGGAGGTTATAAGGTCCATGGATTGACTTACTAGAACCAATAATACTGTCCGATATTGTGTGGAATGACTAAATAAACTGGAACTAACATAGAAAACGTAAGTAAAAGACAAATTAGTTACAATAAACACGCAATACAGCTGATCAGATGACGACGCGAAGGAATTACTTGAAACAGTTGTTTTGACAGTCATGTCAAGTTAAAAATGGCCGCCAATAAGTTACCACCAACTTCAAACTTGGTTACCACGGCTTACCCCTGCTTCGAGGTAGGGGTAGATCTACCCCGGGGTAAGACATGATAACTTCTTCGTGAATACCGATACCACTGCCACCCGGTCTACCACGCCTTACCACCAGCTATCATGGCTTACCCCAGGTACTTGAATGAGGGCCCTGGGGTATATATAGGCGGCCAGAGCTTTCCTATAGGCCAAAAGCTCAACATCAACATCAACTTCAACTTGCAACTATGAAGACGATTCTAGCGCTGATTTTTGGTAAGCTTTTGAAACTCAAGTATAAATGTAACGTTTTTATTTTCTCAGCACTGTTTATTGATAAACTTGCTGAGTCAAAAATGAGTGAAACACATATTTTTCATAAATGATAACTTCCGAAGTAAAAAAATCTAGGCTTGTTGATTTAACTAAAAATGTCCCATCATTACTATTCCATCCATCCTTGCAAATAATTAGGCAAACGAACACATCCTAAAAATACATTTTACGGTTTGGTATGCCCAGTGATGATTTCAGGCATGTCTCGGGGGGGGGGGGGGGGCTTAGCCCCCCCGAGAAGGTACTAAGCCCCCCCCCCCCGAGCCCAAAGAAAAAAACAATCTATAGAAACAAAATTCTTAAATTATGTTTTCATTAAAATGAAAAATAGGGAGCTATTGCTGTATTTTGAGAAGTTTAGCATCCCAGAATAGATTTTAAAATGTTTATATTAAAAAAAATGGCCTGCGAGGCAACAATTGGAGTTTTTTTTAGCTTTGGTTTGTGCATTTTAAAGCCCCAGAATCACTTTTAACTGGTTTAAATTCTAAAAAACGCCCTGCGGGGCTAAGGCTGGGGGGTTTTACCCACCAGACCCCCTCCTGGGTGTCGCAGCCCTCCCCATGATGAAATTTGTTCCTACGCGGACTACGTTTGGGTACACCCACCCTTCTCTCCAAATTAAATTTTGCACCCCAGTTTTTCGTTAGCCCCCCCCCCCCCCCCAAATAAAATGTCTGAAATCATCACTGGGTATGTCCGTTGATTGGTATGTCGCTTAACAAATACAAGGCAAATAATAATGATAATCATATTTCTTGGACAAATTTTGATCTTCCAATGTTGGTAACATTTCAATAAATTAAACAATAAATAATTTAATTGTTACCTATCTAGTGGAGCGGTCGCTCCACGCCAGCCAAGTCGTACGGCGCGTACACTCTCTTATAAAAGGTCTGTTCGTTTTGCTTACTGCAGTTGCAGTAGCAGCAGCTTACAGTAGGCCCTGGTAACTCTTGCAGTAGCTTGCTGTACCAACACAAAACGAACGCATTTGCAGCAGAATGGCAGTCTGGCCTTTTCCTATTGGTTGGGAGGTTTGTGAATTTGGCGGGAAGAATGTAAAAATAAGTGAGGTTATGTTCTGCATTTATAGAATTCTTGTCTAATCCCAATGCATTTTTATATAAATATGTATCATTTCATAACATATAACTAAACTAAACTCTGAAACAAATACTAATTTCCCTCCTCCTTAGGCGTTTTTTCACTATCCATCCATAAGAAACACATTTTACATTTCAAACATGGGCCATTTTGCCGCCTACTGCAAAGTTACCGCATTTACATCACCTCCCTACCCAGCTGTAAGAGCAGTCACTGCGCAGCTACTGTCAGTGTCAAATCGAACACAATCGCAGTGACGGAACAGCAAGTTTGATGCAAAACGAACGGATTTGCAGTGAGCAGTAAAGTGCAGTAAGCAAAACGAACAGACCTAAAGGCTGGAGCAAACCCACTTTTACTGTAAGCATCAAAGTGGCATTTTCGGCCTACTGGATCATAAAATTGGGAAATCTCACATTGTTGCGAAATATCTTAATTAAAATTTCGAGCTATGGCCCACCCCACCACATATAGCAAATTTGGGAACAATAGGTTACGCCCTTTGCACGCTAGAGGGCCTTGAAAACAGTGTTTTAGGGCGGTTTTCATAATAATAATCTCATAGTCTCTGTATGAGACGCTCTGTGTAACGCGTTGATAAGCGAGCACGGATACGTGCAAAACCTCGAACCATAATTCCTTAAAAGCCGGCAATAATATACCTAAAACAACTGAAATCTAGAAGCACGATCCACTAAATTATATAAAAAATAGCTGAATTTGCTTCTCATTGCAAGTTATTGCAACAGTTATTGCAAGTCATTGCAACATGATACACACTCATGTGTATTTATTTCAGTATTTAGGTACGTAGGTATTATGGAATTATTATAAATAAAAAATACAGAGATTCAAACCACAAAATAGGCCATTATCTAAGTGCTAATATGAGCAAACATAATTTAAGAAACATTATCCAAACAGTTACTTGCCGTTCCGTATAAAAGAGCTTATTTCTTCTAGCACATTGCTTACCTAACACAAACCTAACACATTGTATCTGATACAAATGAAATAAATATTTCATAAACATAATTTCAATTATCAACCAACCAA
>CAKOGZ010000072.1:0-17382 GCA_934045905.1 Leuctra nigra
GAGCCCCCCCCCCCCCCCCCCCCCCCATAAAAAAAAACAATACCAACTCTGTCTATTTAAATTTTTAACACTTTGTAAAGAATCTTGGGCGATGAAATGGTGCTCATTTCTCTGCGACGCTGTATAATGAGAGAAATTGCCTAAAATGGGACGTTTAACCCGCGTTAATGAAGGCTACAAACGCCTCGCAGGGCTTTTTTTAGAATGTGTACACTTTTTGATATAATCTTAGCAAGGAAATAGCGCCTTTTTTCCAAAAAAATCACTGTATCCCTCAAGTTAGGAGCCCTACAGGCTACAACTTGCGTGGGGGAAAATCTTCATATTCCCCTATTAAAAATAATGCCATTTTCATCATTGTCTTGAAAGTTTGTTCAAATTTTTTTATCGTAATTTGGCATTTATTTGAAGCCACGGCGCCCCCTGGAAGATGGCACTGTAGACTGTAGCCTAATGGAATGGGTAATACGACCCATGGACATCTCCGAAATGTATTGAACTCGCTTTGAAAGTCTGGTGAAATCTTCTCACATGAACATTCAGAGGTTGCAAGGTAATTGGAGCAATTACTCGTCTGATCTGCACGAATAGTAATTAATGATGATTACGTTTGTTTTAATTAAACGCTCCGAGTTTATTGAATTCACAATGGCATAATTAATGGGCATGACGCTATTTGACTTCAATATTTGTTGTGTAAGTTGCAGATGCCGGCTATGATTAGGGATGATTAGCAATTCAAATATTTTAATCAAGATATAAATAATAGATTTGATGAGAGATTGGAAGATGAAACATTCAATATTTGAACTAGGAATATAGGATCGTATAAACATTACGTAGGTAATAAATACCAACTGTAATATGAAAAGATTTTCCTCGAGTGGGACTCGAACCCACGACCTTCCGATATCCAGTCAGATGCTCTACCAGCTGAGCTACCGAGGCAGTTCATATTGCAGCGGCTGTGTTCCAATATAAGCGGTAGCACAGCTGGTAGAGCATCTGACTGGATATCGGAAGGTCGTGGGTTCGAGTCCCACTCGAGAAAATCTTTTCATATTGCAGTTGGTATTTATTAAGACGGCTGGGTAGTGAGTTTGTCCTTGATGAGTTTTTTAATCGATTTTTATCAATATCTTTTATATCACCACTTAGGTAGTTGGTCTTATTTGATTGACCTGAGTGACCTGCGACCTGTAAGCAGACAAAAATCATTTCGCCAAAAGCGTCGCAAGAGTCTCGCGCAACAGTGAAGAGCTAATGCATTCCGTCTGGCAGTGTCATTAGAGTGGCATGGCTGCTCCCGTCAGGTACAACTACAATGGAGCACAGCTTCCTCTTCCGCGGTCCATCATGGCATCTCGCATCAGCTGGCCGTCAGCCGTGACACGACACAGGAAACCTCTTAACACGCATTCCGCAGAGATGTGGTCCATTTCACAGGTCCACCAGGTAGATGATCGGAGATCGGGGTTAAGGCGAAGGATCGCGAGGCCATTGCTGTGTTTGTGGCCGGCTCGTTGAAGACAATATTTTGAAGTGATAAAGTTTTAGAATATTAAGTAATTGACCTATGTTTTTCTTTCCTAATTAAGACGGCTGGGTAGTGAGTTTGACCTTGAAGAGTTTTTTGATCGATTTTTATCAATATCTTTTTCCAGTGTAATTGTTAACAAAATAGGGCTATGTTCGTGAATTCAGAACAGTTCAATGAAAATAATTTCATAGTTTGGAATAAGTTATTAGTTTTATTTTGTCCAACAGGTGTTTAGAACCCGAAAATTTAGTATTTTCGGGTTCTAAACAGCTGTTGGACAAAATAAAACTAATAACTTATTCCAAACTATGACATTATTTTCATTGAACTGTTCTGAATTCACGTCCATAGCCCTATTTTGTTAACAATTACACTGGAAAAAGATATTGATAAAAATTGATTAAAAAACTCTCAAGGTCAAACTCACTACCCAGCCGTCTTAAAATATCAAGATATGAACGCAACGGTTTATACCTATTTTGCCTAAATGATACTGAATTTCAACTTTTGAAGACGGCTCATAACTTTTACGAGATATTTTATTTTTTCGAGTGTTCAGTGAGCAGTTATGTATCTCAGAGGTAAAAGGCCCGATGTCAATTTCAATTATTCTTGAGGTATGAGCTCAAAAACCAGTAATTCTGCGTTCATCCAATATATTTGTAATGGTGACATGAGTCATTGTGTAAGAGAATACTTCAAAGTTCAATATACCTAACTGTATTTGACATCAGTCAAGTTGCAATTGATAAAGATATGAATATATGATTCCAAAAGTGTGCAACGCAAAATCGAGAAAATGTACTTCGGACCTTCTACCTCTGATGTACAGAATTGATTATCTAAACTTTGTGGTCGCAAATAAATATATTGTGCCTTCTGCGAGACGGTTAGAGGCGAGGGTCGTCTTTCCCTTAGCATTCAACTCATGTCTTGGTGACCTTCCACCCTAGAGCCTCCACCTGATAAACATGTCTTGAATAAGTTATAACCGAGTTATAGACGGTTAGAGGCGAGGGTCGTCTTTCCCTTAGCATTCAACTCATGTCTTGGTGACCTTCCACCCTAGAGCCTCCACCTGATAAACATGTCTTGAATAAGTTATAACCGAGTTATAGCCGGTTAGAGGCGAGGGTCGTCTTTCCCTTAGCATTCAACTCATGTCTTGGTGACCTTCCACCCTAGAGCCTCCACCTGATAAACATGTCTTGAATAAGTTATAACCGAGTTATAGCCGGTTAGAGGCGAGGGTCGTCTTTCCCTTAGCATTCAACTCATGTCTTGGTGACCTTCCACCCTAGAGCCTCCACCTGATAAACATGTCTTGAATAAGTTATAACCGAGTTATAGCCGGTTAGAGGCGAGGGTCGTCTTTCCCTTAGCATTCAACTCATGTCTTGGTGACCTTCCACCCTAGAGCCTCCACCTGATAAACATGTCTTGAATAAGTTATAACCGAGTTATAGCCGGTTAGAGGCGAGGGTCGTCTTTCCCTTAGCATTCAACTCATGTCTTGGTGACCTTCCACCCTAGAGCCTCCACCTGATAAACATGTCTTGAATAAGTTATAACCGAGTTATAGCCGGTTAGAGGCGAGGGTCGTCTTTCCCTTAGCATTCAACTCATGTCTTGGTGACCTTCCACCCTAGAGCCTCCACCTGATAAACATGTCTTGAATAAGTTATAACCGAGTTATAGCCGGTTAGAGGCGAGGGTCGTCTTTCCCTTAGCATTCAACTCATGTCTTGGTGACCTTCCACCCTAGAGCCTCCACCTGATAAACATGTCTTGAATAAGTTATAACCGGACGTTCTGAGCCGACTGAACACATCTTCAGGGGGCTTTGCTCTCGAATAACTTGTCTAAATCCACTGCACACAACTTCATGGGCAATTCTTCAACAGTGTTGATCCCAATGCAAAGCGCCGCTGTTGCTGCTTCTTGATCTCGCGCCAATGACGCTGTCTTACACGGCGATGACGTGCAGTCCCAGTATAGCAGGGCAGTAAGTGTCCTGCAGTGAGCTCATCGCATCGGGGATATTTACATTATTTATAGTTCCTTGCCAATGCCACAACCTTGTCTGGAGCACTTTGCATGCGAACCAACGTTCACCCCCGCTCATAGGACTTCTACACTTCGAATTCATAGCTGGCACGAAATTCTTTTGTTTTATATCAGCAATGCAAAGTTATTGAATTTGCCACCTGTGGACGGACATTTTGTTGGCACGTTGACGGGTCAGATTTATTACTTTATAGAGGTAAATCGATGTATTTTTGTAATGTGAGTGATTCCTTTTCGTACTAAAGATATCTCCGGAGCCTATACAATTTCCGAGGTACCAATTAACTATAAAATATCGTCAAAAAAGCAGGGAATCACAGCTTTCTTCGTGCCATCAAGATGGTGGCAGGCAACAATGAGATGACATAACGTGCAAACTATGAATTGAGTATTCAAAGGATGCAAACATTTGTACCAAAAATAGTGGATACTTTTGGATACTGTTTATTTTATCAAGTGATTTTTCGCTGATGATGATATGGAGACGATGAAGAATAAGTAAAGGTGGACTGTCGTGGCTTTACTCTAGAAGTTAGTAGGGAACCTTGCCAGTACTTCTATCTAAACTGAGGGAATCCACGAAACAAAGCGTCATTTGTCAGGAAGGATGGCCACAGGTGGGGCCCTTGGCAAAATAATTTAGTTTTTTTAGTCGATCTTTACTTTTAAACAAATTGATGGATATCTAATTTGAAGTTAGATTTTGAAGTTAGAATCTAAGTTTTAGTACGTACAACTACTTTATTTTTTATTTTTATGGAATGACTTTCAAATTGTATCGCTTTAATGTTTGTATCAATTGAAATTTCAATGAGTAGGGTTATAAGGTTATCACTTTTTCTATCAGCTTTGACCGTTTTATCGGTCCACTTTTCTCGGCAGAAACAATCGAAATCCTAAAATTTAATCGAACCGTTGCATTTTTCATTGCCCAGAACTGTTCTGTTTTTGCTGCGATTACCTTGGCCAGACATCATGACAACAACACTCATCTCGGATAAAAAGCGCTCCCGTTGCTCTGATCTTGGCGGAGAAAGATAATAAGTAGACATCTGTGTGTTATCAAGCGGCCGATCCAACAATGTAACTATTAGTCCGAGACCGTTGCTCTAGCAGCAGTGGCATTGTTTCTCTCATTCCATCGTGTAGTTGTTACATTCACATGCATGCAGTGACACGGTGTTAGCTATGCGGATGACATTAACCCATCCAGAACATGTGCGTATTACATGCATGCATGTAGTCGGACTGGGTTTTATTAGTTATTAGATTGGTTCAATTTCATCTAAAAATAAGTGCATAACAACTAGACCAAGGATATCTCAGTTATTAATTAAATACCGGTTTAGTTTGCTGAAAAGGATCTCTATTTGGTACAAATACATGATCATATACTAATTTGGAGTTTCACATTAGTATTATTTCGAATGTATATTTTTTTAGTTGCAATGTTCTGCAACTATTTTAAAGGGAGATGATGATGTTAGATGTAGTATCTATACGGATATCGACGTTGGCAAGGAAGCGGTCGTGACTTTAGTAGGGAACTTTTCTCGTTCTTTGCCTCTCGACTGAGGGAAACCATGAAAATTACTCAGTCGCGATAAAGACTGAAGCTGGAATCGAAACCTGTTCCTACAAATTACAAGTTCAAAAGTTATAGGAATATCAAGCCGTGTACACTGGCGGCATTAAGTTGTTTCTACTCTATCTCTCTCTGCTCCATATAAAAACATGTTTATGATATGGGTCAGAGAGAGGCAGAGTACAACGATCATATTGCCGCCACTGTACCTATATATGGTTCATCATATTAGTTTTTATTGCTCATTTTACAGTGCAGTACAGAAATTATATTTCATTTTGTAAGTGTGAGCACGGTACTTGTATCGAATTTTCGAATGTTTACTTTGGTACACTATTTTGGATGATACAAAACACTTGTTAATGCACAGTAAACGAATTGATTGACGACTCCTAGGTGAGAGTGTCGGCTGCACCGGATGATGCTTGTCTGTAACCTCGCCGGTGAGTCTGACAGAAAGTGTGATGCAACGGTTTCCGTTCTGTTAGCTATGCAACTGCAGATCCATCACGTGTTGTCACGCGGGATGGGAATAAGACTGCGACTAGAGAGCGCGTGCTGGAGCATGGAGCACGCAGAAGATGGATGTCTTCGGATGTCGGGGATGACATGCAGCATCCATGAGAGTTGCTTCTTATTCATGCTGTCAAGGGGATACAAAGCGGATGGGGATTACTATTAGGGGGAGATTCTGGTATTGTAACCATTTTTACGAGACTTCAATATTGAATAGTGTCGTGTATTTATTTATAATAAGTTTAGACCAGTCCGGTTGATTAGGACTAGATTGCCATGGAAACAACCAATGACATTCATTAACAGATCGTTTAAACTTAACTGTAGGTACAGGTCTTAGGAGGACATTGAAAAACCGGGCTCTTCGACTTTATACCTCATAATCAAGGCATATCTGCGGCCAAGTTCAAAATGGTTTTATTTGCCGAGATAATATAATACATCAAAATTACGCGGTTAACAGAAGAAGAAAGTATCGCCAATCACAAACAGTACATCTTCAATATACATTGTATACAAGAAGGGCCCCAAATTTGAGCCTTGGGGCACCCCAGTGAAAACCTACTACATATAAATACTGTAAGTATTTGTAAGCATAAGTAATAATTCTACGATTTTTCAGTATAGTTATCAAACTTAATTTATAAAGCACAAAATCGGCCCCACTATTTCATATTTGGGCATTGACAAAGTACGCCATCTTATTACAATTGCTTTTTCTTTATTCTCTACCCGTCTCGAATTCATTTACATTCTTGACGCCTAGCGAAGATGTTGTAGCTGATCAGGCGTGTATAGGGAGGACGTCCCCGCCTCTGGCTGTATCCTATTCGTGCTGGTATAATTAGAGCAGGGTCGACCGAGAATAGCCACTGTTTTACCCCCGACGACGTGTATAGAATGTCTCGCACGCTCGTGAAGACTTTTGGAAAACCTGAGGGGTGCCGGAGAAATAATGTCTGATGGCGACGAGTATTTTGAGATGTCTGGTGCCCACAGTCTCGGAAACTTAGAAGATCGGTATATCTTTTGGCGCGTTTTTATTGGCTTTGGGTAGAGTTTTGGTCTACTCAATCTAATAGCTCTCCAAACATAATTTTTAACTACCTAAAATATTTACCAATTTGAGTGAACTCTCCGGATTTTACAGTTTTAAATAAATCGAAGTTAATTGCAATTAGATTTATTTTGGAAATGTCATTATTGAAGTGGGATTTTTTAATACCAAATAGGGGTGCTTAGTTTGTTGAATTTCTAGGGGGGATCGATCCTCTGGACCCTTACCTACCGCCACACGTTGGTGCTACGATGGTGCTGAGTTCAAGGTCGATGCTATACTAGACGGGTTAATAAGATATGTGCTAATTGGCGATAGGTAAGGGTCCTGAGCACCCACGTAGCTCCAGATGACCCACGACCTACCTCCTGAACCACCGGATCGTGACTGCTAGTAGAAAGTCGCGCAAAGTCCTCGGGCCCAGGGCCTTATCGTTCATGTCGTCTCGAGATCAAGGATCCTATCGTACCTCATGTTATGTCGTGACTTGTGTGGTACATAATGAAGATGCTGCTTCATTGAATCAAGTCCCGACTTGGTGTTAGTTATTGAAGACATAATCACAAATCAGAAATCAATTTGAACGGTTCAAGCTTTTTTCTATTGATAATTAACTTTAGAAATACTGTCTGAGAGTTTGTTGAAAATGTTAACAACAAACGCAACCTGAATTTTTACCTCAATTAAATGGGGTGTTCTTGTTTTAGTCGACGTTATGGACATTTAACACCCTTGGAGTCAATGGGGTGGGGACCAGGTAGTAGCACGTATCCTTCTTACAATTTTTTTAAGTGGTGTTTAACGTCGTACAGTTCTGCCACTAGGCTAATGGCAACTATGAAGGATTTTTATGTTAATCGGGATAGAGGTGGTCGAGGCCTGTTATTAGGGAACTTGACCCAACATTTGCCCCTTAGGAAAACTACGAATAAAACTGATATGTTTTCTTAAGGGAATTCCAGGGGGAGGGGGGGTAATGACTTTTTAATTTCAGGGCAAATATTGTAAGTGGATGTTAGCTGAGACCGTTATTTAGCGAAATCAACCCATTTTGAAAAGGCAAAAAAAATATCCAGGACGATCCAAACTGGTTCAAGACGATTCACGGAAAAGATCTAAGCCTAATAACCGTTCAACATAGCAAGCTGAAACTTGGCATGAATAATCATAGTACATATACCTAGGGAGTACTTAAGTCCTTTGTCGGTATTTTTATTGCAATTTTTCTTATTTTTCTTATTTTTCTTTTTATTGCAAAATTGCGATTTTTCGTCGAGAAAACCAACATTTATTGGTGCCTGTGGCCAGGTTAGATATAAAGTTATTGAAAAAAGAAACTTGGTGCCCTCTTCACCTATTCATAACGAAGACAACTTGCAAGTCTGTAGAGTGAAAATTGCGGTCTCTACGATATTTTTTTAATGCAACAGCAATATTTCGTCAAAATATTTTTGGGACCAAATATTGGAGGCGAAAATGGTCAAGTGGGTTGTATAATATTATCTTCTTATGTGCAATAGTTTGGCCATCGTGTTTTATTCACGTGGTACCACTGGAATCCCCTTAAAAGAACATGTTTACGAATCTGATTTCTGAATCATTCCCTGGTATTTACTCTGGCATCTAAACTGGGCTCGATATGACGACATCCAGGGCCTGTGTGTTTGAAATCTCCCACAAGGTTCGTGTTGCCCGCCGTCACGTGGTATCCAACTGTCAAACCACTGACATCACTTGTAAATACACACGCCGCTATCTGCGCGAGGTTATCAACATCAGTGTTATGATATGCTCAAGGCCGCGCTATCTGTCAGGTGGCAGTTAAGTTGACATTGCCGAGGTTAGCTGACTAGAGGTGATTTCAATGACGAACACAATGGTTTCAATTAACTCGGTGCTGGCAGCGGGGACCTAAAGAACTCTTGATTATTGGTTGAGTTTTTGCACATTATTTCTTGCGTGCTTGTAATTCGGTTATGTAACAGTCTGGCTCGTCCTCAGCACTTACAAGTTATTTATTTGTGTTGTTGAACATTTATTTTAAGTTGTAGCCCGCATAATGTCAGCATTACGTTATTTTATTTTATTGTAGTTTTGAGACGCCTTCGGATCGAATCCTTTTTGCACTCTTTGGCCTCGAGAGGAGTAAAAGGAGTGGAAGAAGGCGGTCGTGGCATATTCGGAGCTTTCCAGTCGCATCTCGAGTCTTGACTGAGGTTATCCATAGACCTGACTGAAATGTTTCGTGGTTTCCCACAATCGTAGGACAAATGTTGGGAAGGTTCCATCACCGGCTTCGTTCCACCGTCCATCCTTACCTATTCGTAATGGTGACATGAGCCATTGTGTAAGAGAATACTTCAATATAACTGTATTTGTTGATCAGTCAAATGACAATTGATAGTACTTGATTACATCATTACAAAAACATGTGCACTGCAAAATCTACCTCTGCTGAGGTACTATCTGCATCCTGAGTAATGACTAAGTGAGAGGGAAACCCATGCCAGCCGATTCCACCTTGCATTACACTGCAACAGCTGGTTAGCAGTACAACTTGACAAGTGCCACGCGCTCAGAACACATGCCAGTGTAAACAACCTGTAGCTGATGATGACGTCAGCAGGCGTCCCTGACCCAGTCATGCGCATTCCAGTCCTCAGGCATGGCCATACTCAGCCATATGTCACGCTCAAGCGTCATAGGTTATTGTTTCTGTTCTTTACGTTGACAAGGTGCCGTGCTTTACAAGTCGTTATTGGCGTTATGATGATGAATTAGGCAAATGAGGATGGACGGTGGGTAGAGGCGTCCGTGACCAATTACTTCATAGGGAACCGCCCCAACATTTGCCTCTAGACTGAGATAAACAGGAAGACCCTCGGTTATTTGAACACAGTTCAATTATGGTGAGAATACGTTGTTTTTATCCGTTGTTTTGTACGAATTATACTCAAAGAACAACCGACCAGAAGAAATTTTTTCCCAAAAATAACCAAATGTTTCAATTATGTAATGTATCTACACCTTACCAAAGTAAAAGCGGTTTTTGAACGAAACGAACGGATTGGCTGCTGGGCAGATTACTTGGTGAAGGAAATTAGAGGTTATATTTTGTTTTAGACAATTCGCTTTAGCTGAAATCTTTATTTTGTTGAAATCTTCAACCAATCTGTTTCTTTCGAATACGGTTTTCAGTTTGATTAAGCTAGTTTTGATACTTTAATCAAAATATAAAGAATTTCGCATTATTTTCGCACTGCCTGAAAGTTTCTTACTGGATTCTCTCTGTAGATACCTCTACCAGAATCAAGCTATAAACTTCACCCGTCTCGTGTTTTCGCTGAACACTTCCGCCGTCTGCTGCACTTACATCTGTTTACTTGTAGCTCGCGATTAGAATCGTGATGAACTTGTTTCATATTTCACATTGTTACGAAACACGCGGCCTTGAATATGAATCGCGTTCCGACGACTGCGCTTTGCGAATTGCGCGGTTTACTCAAAACCTGTAGTTCCAGATGCGTATCTTATCTCATGAAGATTCCCATCTTTCCCATCTAACTTTAAATATACTAATTATTGGTCTCATACATGTAGCACCATGTAGGCAGTATTGTACAGACTTTGTAACTGAAGTAGGGTGAACCATTTTGATTTTAGTTGCGGTTAACATCGCACCTTTCTGCTACTAAGTTATTGATGACGGATGAATGATTTTGATGGTGAAAGGAGATAATTGACGAATATGTAAGGATGGGCGGTGGGAAGTAGGCGGTCGTGGCAGCTGTTCGTATGGAACCTTCCCATCATTTGCCTCTGAGGCAGCGTTATTATCTGAGCCAACGTGATCTGTTAGAATTCCTCATTTCTGTACATCAGAGGTAGTATGCCGGAAGTCCATTTTCTCTATTTTGCGTTGCACACTTTTGGAATGATGTAATCAAGTTCTATTAGTTTCCATTTGACTGATGTCAACAAATACAGTTATATTGAAGAATTATCTTACAAAATTCATTTCATTGAAATGGATTTCCGGCCTTCAACCTCTCTGATACAAAACTAAACTAAGAGATCGAATGATTCTCAGAACTAATTAATTCATCACTGAATAGTTATAGACAGGTTAATATTTGTTAATTATTTCAACGTTTCTGTTCCTTTCAATAATGATACCGTGAAAGCTTTCCAAATATCATACTATGCATTGTTTGCTTCCACGGGTGTACATAATCAGTGAATAACGTACTAATTGGAGGTTTGAATTGCATAAATGTATAATTCCTCGTAATATTCGGTAAAGATGTCGAGATATTCTGGATGAGATGACTGGGACCACCTGTTGCGAGGTAATTACATGGTGGAGAGAGTGCTGGTGGACACGCGGGTTGTTGAGATCGCGGGTCAAGAGGTCAGCTGGACGCGAGGCAATGGTTCGCACACCTGGGCATCGGGCTGAGGTGCGATAAGTGATAACATGAGAGTGCTGGTGGACACGCGGGTTGTTGAGATCGCGGGTCAAGAGGTCAGCTGGACGCGAGGCAATGGTTCGCACACCTGGGCATCGGGCTGAGGTGCGATAAGTGATAACATGAGAGTGCTGGTGGACACGCGGGTTGTTGAGATCGCGGGTCAAGAGGTCAGCTGGACGCGAGGCAATGGTTCGCACACCTGGGCATCGGGCTGAGGTGCGATAAGTGATAACATGAGAGTGCTGGTGGACACGCGGGTTGTTGAGATCGCGGGTCAAGAGGTCAGCTGGACGCGAGGCAATGGTTCGCACACCTGGGCATCGGGCTGAGGTGCGATAAGTGATAACATGAGAGTGCTGGTGGACACGCGGGTTGTTGAGATCGCGGGTCAAGAGGTCAGCTGGACGCAAGGCAATGGTTCGCACACCTGGGCATCGGGCTGAGGTGCGATAAGTGATAACATGAGAGTGCTGGTGGACACGCGGGTTGTTGAGATCGCGGGTCAAGAGGTCAGCTGGACGCAAGGCAATGGTTCGCACACCTGGGCATCGGGCTGAGGTGCGATAAGTGATAACATGAGAGTGCTGGTGGACACGCGGGTTGTTGAGATCGCGGGTCAAGAGGTCAGCTGGACGCGAGGCAATGGTTCGCACACCTGGGCATCGGGCTGAGGTGCGATAAGTGATAACATGAGAGTGCTGGTGGACACGCGGGTTGTTGAGATCGCGGGTCAAGAGGTCAGCTGGACGCGAGGTAATGGTTCGCACACCTGGGCATCGGGCTGAGGTGCGATAAGTGATAACATGAGAGTGCTGGTGGACACGCGGGTTGTTGAGATCGCGGGTCAAGAGGTCAGCTGGACGTGAGGCAATGGTTCGCACACCTGGGCATCGGGCTGAGGTGCGATAAGTGATAACATGAGAGTGCTGGTGGACACGCGGGTTGTTGAGATCGCGGGTCAAGAGGTCAGCTGGACGCGAGGCAATGGTTCGCACACCTGGGCATCGGGCTGAGGTGCGATAAGTGATAACATGAGAGTGCTGGTGGACACGCGGGTTGTTGAGATCGCGGGTCAAGAGGTCAGCTGGACGCGAGGCAATGGTTCGCACACCTGGGCATCGGGCTGAGGTGCGATAAGTGATAACATGAGAGTGCTGGTGGACACGCGGGTTGTTGAGATCGCGGGTCAAGAGGTCAGCTGGACGCGAGGCAATGGTTCGCACACCTGGGCATCGGGCTGAGGTGCGATAAGTGATAACATGAGAGTGCTGGTGGACACGCGGGTTGTTGAGATCGCGGGTCAAGAGGTCAGCTGGACGCGAGGCAATGGTTCGCACACCTGGGCATCGGGCTGAGGTGCGATAAGTGATAACATGAGAGTGCTGGTGGACACGCGGGTTGTTGAGATCGCGGGTCAAGAGGTCAGCTGGACGCGAGGCAATGGTTCGCACACCTGGGCATCGGGCTGAGGTGCGATAAGTGATAACATGAGAGTGCTGGTGGACACGCGGGTTGTTGAGATCGCGGGTCAAGAGGTCAGCTGGACGCGAGGCAATGGTTCGCACACCTGGGCATCGGGCTGAGGTGCGATAAGTGATAACATGAGAGTGCTGGTGGACACGCGGGTTGTTGAGATCGCGGGTCAAGAGGTCAGCTGGACGCGAGGCGATGGTTCGCACACCTGGGCATCGGGCTGAGGTGCGATAAGTGATAACATGAGAGTGCTGGTGGACACGCGGGTTGTTGAGATCGCGGGTCAAGAGGTCAGCTGGACGCGAGGCGATGGTTCGCACACCTGGGCATCGGGCTGAGGTGCGATAAGTGATAACATGAGAGTGCTGGTGGACACGCGGGTTGTTGAGATCGCGGGTCAAGAGGTCAGCTGGACGCGAGGCGATGGTTCGCACACCTGGGCATCGGGCTGAGGTGCGATAAGTGATAACATGAGAGTGCTGGTGGACACGCGGGTTGTTGAGATCGCGGGTCAAGAGGTCAGCTGGACGCGAGGCAATGGTTCGCACACCTGGGCATCGGGCTGAGGTGCGATAAGTGATAACATGAGAGTGCTGGTGGACACGCGGGTTGTTGAGATCGCGGGTCAAGAGGTCAGCTGGACGCGAGGCAATGGTTCGCACACCTGGGCATCGGGCTGAGGTGCGATAAGTGATAACATGAGAGTGCTGGTGGACACGCGGGTTGTTGAGATCGCGGGTCAAGAGGTCAGCTGGACGCGAGGCAATGGTTCGCACACCTGGGCATCGGGCTGAGGTGCGATAAGTGATAACATGAGAGTGCTGGTGGACACGCGGGTTGTTGAGATCGCGGGTCAAGAGGTCAGCTGGACGCGAGGCGATGGTTCGCACACTTGGGCATCGGGCTGAGGTGCGATAAGTGATAACATGAGAGTGCTGGTGGACACGCGGGTTGTTGAGATCGCGGGTCAAGAGGTCAGCTGGACGCGAGGCAATGGTTCGCACACCTGGGCATCGGGCTGAGGTGCGATAAGTGATAACATGAGAGTGCTGGTGGACACGCGGGTTGTTGAGATCGCGGGTCAAGAGGTCAGCTGGACGCGAGGCAATGGTTCGCACACCTGGGCATCGGGCTGAGGTGCGATAAGTGATAACATGAGAGTGCTGGTGGACACGCGGGTTGTTGAGATCGCGGGTCAAGAGGTCAGCTGGACGCGAGGCAATGGTTCGCACACCTGGGCATCGGGCTGAGGTGCGATAAGTGATAACATGAGAGTGCTGGTGGACACGCGGGTTGTTGAGATCGCGGGTCAAGAGGTCAGCTGGACGCGAGGCAATGGTTCGCACACCTGGGCATCGGGCTGAGGTGCGATAAGTGATAACATGAGAGTGCTGGTGGACACGCGGGTTGTTGAGATCGCGGGTCAAGAGGTCAGCTGGACGCGAGGCAATGGTTCGCACACCTGGGCATCGGGCTGAGGTGCGATAAGTGATAACATGAGAGTGCTGGTGAACACGCGGGTTGTTGAGATCGCGGGTCAAGAGGTCAGCTGGACGCGAGGCAATGGTTCGCACACCTGGGCATCGGGCTGAGGTGCGATAAGTGATAACATGAGAGTGCTGGTGGACACGCGGGTTGTTGAGATCGCGGGTCAAGAGGTCAGCTGGACGCGAGGCAATGGTTCGCACACCTGGGCATCGGGCTGAGGTGCGATAAGTGATAACATGAGAGTGCTGGTGGACACGCGGGTTGTTGAGATCGCGGGTCAAGAGGTCAGCTGGACGTGAGGCAATGGTTCGCACACCTGGGCATCGGGCTGAGGTGCGATAAGTGATAACATGAGAGTGCTGGTGAACACGCGGGTTGTTGAGATCGCGGGTCAAGAGGTCAGCTGGACGCGAGGCAATGGTTCGCACACCTGGGCATCGGGCTGAGGTGCGATAAGTGATAACATGAGAGTGCTGGTGGACACGCGGGTTGTTGAGATCGCGGGTCAAGAGGTCAGCTGGACGCGAGGCAATGGTTCGCACACCTGGGCATCGGGCTGAGGTGCGATAAGTGATAACATGAGAGTGCTGGTGGACACGCGGGTTGTTGAGATCGCGGGTCAAGAGGTCAGCTGGACGTGAGGCAATGGTTCGCACACCTGGGCATCGGGCTGAGGTGCGATAAGTGATAACATGAGAGTGCTGGTGGACACGCGGGTTGTTGAGATCGCGGGTCAAGAGGTCAGCTGGACGCGAGGCAATGGTTCGCACACCTGGGCATCGGGCTGAGGTGCGATAAGTGATAACATGAGAGTGCTGGTGGACACGCGGGTTGTTGAGATCGCGGGTCAAGAGGTCAGCTGGACGCGAGGCAATGGTTCGCACACCTGGGCATCGGGCTGAGGTGCGATAAGTGATAACATGAGAGTGCTGGTGGACACGCGGGTTGTTGAGATCGCGGGTCAAGAGGTCAGCTGGACGCGAGGCAATGGTTCGCACACCTGGGCATCGGGCTGAGGTGCGATAAGTGATAACATGAGAGTGCTGGTGGACACGCGGGTTGTTGAGATCGCGGGTCAAGAGGTCAGCTGGACGCGAGGCAATGGTTCGCACACCTGGGCATCGGGCTGAGGTGCGATAAGTGATAACATGAGAGTGCTGGTGGACACGCGGGTTGTTGAGATCGCGGGTCAAGAGGTCAGCTGGACGCGAGGCAATGGTTCGCACACCTGGGCATCGGGCTGAGGTGCGATAAGTGATAACATGAGAGTGCTGGTGGACACGCGGGTTGTTGAGATCGCGGGTCAAGAGGTCAGCTGGACGCGAGGCAATGGTTCGCACACCTGGGCATCGGGCTGAGGTGCGATAAGTGATAACATGAGAGTGCTGGTGGACACGCGGGTTGTTGAGATCGCGGGTCAAGAGGTCAGCTGGACGCGAGGCGATGGTTCGCACACCTGGGCATCGGGCTGAGGTGCGATAAGTGATAACATGAGAGTGCTGGTGGACACGCGGGTTGTTGAGATCGCGGGTCAAGAGGTCAGCTGGACGCGAGGCGATGGTTCGCACACCTGGGCATCGGGCTGAGGTGCGATAAGTGATAACATGAGAGTGCTGGTGGACACGCGGGTTGTTGAGATCGCGGGTCAAGAGGTCAGCTGGACGCGAGGCAATGGTTCGCACACCTGGGCATCGGGCTGAGGTGCGATAAGTGATAACATGAGAGTGCTGGTGGACACGCGGTTGTTGAGATCGCGGGTCAAGAGGTCAGCTGGACGCGAGGCAATGGTTCGCACACCTGGGCATCGGGCTGAGGTGCGATAAGTGATAACATGAGAGTGCTGGTGAACACGCGGGTTGTTGAGATCGCGGGTCAAGAGGTCAGCTGGACGCGAGGCAATGGTTCGCACACCTGGGCATCGGGCTGAGGTGCGATAAGTGATAACATGAGAGTGCTGGTGGACACGCGGGTTGTTGAGATCGCGGGTCAAGAGGTCAGCTGGACGCGAGGCAATGGTTCGCACACCTGGGCATCGGGCTGAGGTGCGATAAGTGATAACATGAGAGTGCTGGTGGACACGCGGGTTGTTGAGATCGCGGGTCAAGAGGTCAGCTGGACGCGAGGCAATGGTTCGCACACCTGGGCATCGGGCTGAGGTGCGATAAGTGATAACATGAGAGTGCTGGTGGACACGCGGGTTGTTGAGATCGCGGGTCAAGAGGTCAGCTGGACGCGAGGCAATGGTTCGCACACCTGGGCATCGGGCTGAGGTGCGATAAGTGATAACATGAGAGTGCTGGTGGACACGCGGGTTGTTGAGATCGCGGGTCAAGAGGTCAGCTGGACGCGAGGCAATGGTTCGCACACCTGGGCATCGGGCTGAGGTGCGATAAGTGATAACATGAGAGTGCTGGTGGACACGCGGGTTGTTGAGATCGCGGGTCAAGAGGTCAGCTGGACGCGAGGCAATGGTTCGCACACCTGGGCATCGGGCTGAGGTGCGATAAGTGATAACATGAGAGTGCTGGTGGACACGCGGGTTGTTGAGATCGCGGGTCAAGAGGTCAGCTGGACGCGAGGCAATGGTTCGCACACCTGGGCATCGGGCTGAGGTGCGATAAGTGATAACATGAGAGTGCTGGTGGACACGCGGGTTGTTGAGATCGCGGGTCAAGAGGTCAGCTGGACGCGAGGCAATGGTTCGCACACCTGGGCATCGGGCTGAGGTGCGATAAGTGATAACATGAGAGTGCTGGTGGACACGCGGGTTGTTGAGATCGCGGGTCAAGAGGTCAGCTGGACGCGAGGCGATGGTTCGCACCCTTGGGCATCGGGCTGAGGTGCGATAAGTGATAACATGAGAGTGCTGGTGGACACGCGGGTTGTTGAGATCGCGGGTCAAGAGGTCAGCTGGACGCGAGGCAATGGTTCGCACACTGGGCATCGGGCTGAGGTGCGATAAGTGATAACATGAGAGTGCTGGTGGACACGCGGGTTGTTGAGATCGCGGGTCAAGAGGTCAGCTGGACGCGAGGCAATGGTTCGCACACCTGGGCATCGGGCTGAGGTGCGATAAGTGATAACATGAGAGTGCTGGTGGACACGCGGGTTGTTGAGATCGCGGGTCAAGAGGTCAGCTGGACGCGAGGCAATGGTTCGCACACCTGGGCATCGGGCTGAGGTG
>CAKOGZ010000073.1:0-172661 GCA_934045905.1 Leuctra nigra
ACGTCCCGACTATCTCGTAAATACAAATCCTCTCTTCATCCAAACCGGCGATGCTCGAACTCTTCTCCCTTCCTCGTCTCGTCTCGGCTAAAAAGAAGCTGGCATGTGGATCGCTCAGACTTATATACTTGCTGATTGCGATCTCGCACAATCTAGATTCGTCAGACAACCTTTGTCGGGGTTTTCTGAAGTGCGAGGCCACGTAATAATGTTGCACAACTTTCATCAACGATCAATGATCAATTGCGCACGAACATTGTCCTGATCATGATGCAAGGATTTTTATTCTTGGATGATAATTGATGCCGCACTGTTTTGGAACTACGATGTGAAAGGAAAAGGGAATGATGAAGATCAGGACATATTGGTCGCATTTGCTTCGACCTCAATGTGGAAAATAAATACTATAATACATTTATTTGCGGTAAATGCCAATAATGCCCTATAATAAAAGTAAATAATTCCCAGAGACGTTGCGCTAGCTAGAACGTTTGTTCTGATGGAATCCTGCTCATATCCGTAAGGATCAATATTGCATGGAACCGAATTTTATCAGAATTTGGAATTTGATAACTTTCTAAAATAGGGCCCCAGGTGCTCCAGGCTTCTGTTTGGAGTTGACAGATGAAAGTACAAGATAAATTATCAAATAGATATCATATCAAGCAAACAATTCCGAATTTGAAGGATGTAAAGTCAAGGAGGATCTCGGATCTCGAAGATTTGTTTCAGACATAGAATACACCCTTACGAAAAATTATTATAATTAATTATAGTAAATACTATAATTTATTATAATAAAATAATCATAAAATATTATAGTAAATATTATAGTGTGCTATGATAAATATTATAATTAATTATAATAATAATTATAGTTTACTATAGTGTTTTTGTATAATTAATTATAATTTATACTATAATAAACTATAATAAATTATTATAAACTGTAATATTTATTGTGATATTTATTATAGTTTATTATAATAAACTATAATAAACTGTAGTATTTATTATAATATTTATTATAATTTATTATAATGAACTATAATAAATATTATAATAAATACTACAGTTTATTATAGTTTATTATAATAAACTATAATAAACTGTAGTATTTATTATAATATTTATTATAGTTTATTATAATGAACTATAATAAATATTATAGTTTATTATGATATATTATAATAAAAATTATAGTATTTATTATAGTAAACAGTGCATAAACACTATAATTAATGATAGTATTTACTATAATTAATTATAGTATTTACTATAATATCCTCTGGTTTTTATTCCAATTATTTTCTCAATAAAAAGTGAGCCTCGAATTTAGTTTAATGAAGGGAATACTTCTCTACCTGCATCCGATTAATTGATTCTAAAACTAGGAAACACTCGGTGTAAACTCTGGAACCAAATATTGTAACACAGAAAATATGCATCCATATTGCATGTAATTGTAAATATGATTCACTCAGTCTTCATAACAGTACCTGTTTTTCATTGAAACTGAGAATAGTCATATATAAACCCCAATTAAGAAAGTCAGCTCCATAGTGGCCGTGGATTTCCATCCCATATCGATGCATTTCAATCACAATTGTGACAGCTATTTCAAAACATTTAAAACATCAATAAGTAATGTTCTATAATGATTGCGCTGAAAGTTAGTATAATAAGAGAAAATGATTGTCTTATTAGCCATGCAAAATTTGAACCAGATCTGTCCATGTTGATTATTCAGCCAATCGGGAGATTTTTATTTTAATTTTAAAAAATCAACGGATTGTAATGAAATTTGTAACCCTAAAGCTATACGGCGGTTTCAAACATCCGAAAAATTTCGTTTTGATAGGTCAAACGGTGTGAGCTACAGGCCATTTTTTATTTTTGAACCAATCAGAGGCAGTGCTCATAAACTATACACTAGGTACTAAGTCAAATTGAAATACGTACATGTGCAAAATTTCAGCTCAATTGAAAAAACCGTGTGACCTGTGCATAAAAAACAAAAAAGAACAGAAAGTTTCCAAAAGTGCAGAATGGAGACGCTCGCTCAATAAGACATTTCATTATTCACAAGATATCCATAAACAGTTGCCCATATTTGTATATTTGGCATATTTCTTTTGTATAATGTAAATAAAGCTAAAATAAATCACTTGAAGATTATGTATTACCTATGCGGTATTATCGGGATCTAGTGTTTGGTAAGGAAAATCCAAAATAACTAGCAAATAAGGGATAGTTAGTATTTTAATAAGTTTAATGAAAAGTGCCTTCTGCTGCTACATTTGTTCAATAAAGTGTCTTCTGCGTATGATATTAAATAAAAAATGGATGCTGCTACTGCACTATTATTACTATAATTACTGCACTTTATTTTTATTGTCATAAGTCGTTGCCGCATTATTAAGTTTAACACGGATGTAACTTTTTATTTCTGTATCCGTTCGCTCAGGGAATGCTGCCTTGACTGCACCTGAAATTAAAAATGGAGTAATTAGTAATCCAGCAATAAATAGCGCTAACCTGAATTGGACAATTATTAGCAGTGTTCACAATTACAATAAATCAGACATCAAGACCATCTTCGGCACCAACAAGAAGATCGGCGAGGTCCTCGGCAGCTACAAGGACAATATCCCCCTGGAGCAGAAGGGAGCCTACGAGGTGCCATGCCTAGACTGCAGCGGGACATACATCGGCCAGACCGGGCGCCGGATGTCAACGAGACTCCGAGAACATCGCGGAGCAGTCGCGCGCCTCGAGTCCACTTCCTCGCTCGCGCAACACGTCGAGACAGCAGGTCACTCCATCGACTTCGAGGGGATGAAGCCGCTCGCCACCATCAGCAACCGCGCCTGGCGAACTGTCCGCGAGGCGATCGAGATCGAGAGGCGGCCGCACAACATCAACAAGCGGGACGACAGCATCCGGCTCCCGCACGCGTGGAAGCCGGTCATGGCTCTCATCATGGTCACACCGTTGGAGCCAAGATGCACTACAGCTGCTACCGACCCGACCCCAAGAGAAAACACCGGCATCGTGACCAGGAGCCGAGCGCGCGCACTACATCAAGCCCGCCACCCACAGCGCTGCAGCTAACCACCCTCCCACGTCACCTGACACGACCAATCAAGGGGCAGGTACCTAACTCGCCAGGCCAATGAAAATTCCTAGGCCCTGGCTGAGTTCACCTGCCAGGGCATTAATACCAGCCACCTGATCCCTTCAAACGGAAAGAAAATGCTCTTCGAAACGTCGCCAACGGACCTTCTCTGGGGCAACAGCAAACACACAGAGCATCACCGAAGAAATAGCAGCTACATGGATCAATGTCTCTGAGAGACCACGCGAATACATAGATAATAAAATTATCCAGAAAGCCATTTAGTGATGAATAAATTAAATAGTTTTGGGTTCTTTGTGTTCTCAAGTCTAGTTTACACGGTTCAATGTTTCATTCAATTTGTTGAATTAGAACCAGTTTGATAGGTATGCAATACATTGAAGTCAACTATAAACACACACTAGATAGGTATTGTGAACTAGGTAAACTAGGCTTCATGGTATTCAAAAATACTTGAAAGCTCAATTAAAAATAGGTGGACCTTGAACTTTGCCTTTTGTTACCAGAAAGGTTTCATTCGGGACTCTTTATCATTGACCCATAATTTTTTGAAAGTAACCCAAAAAATAGGTATTAAACATACCTCCGAAGTAGATAACAATGAAGTAAATTTCAGTCAAAGGTGGAAATTATCACATTTTTGACGGCACAAATTATATTTAAACTTGATACGTACTTAGAATACTCTGCAGTTGCGCTCCGTCAATCCCCTCTTTAATCCCTTCACTCGCCGCATTTTTAGACGACTTCGTTCCTGTCACACTATGTGTCGCCATGTACTTTAAATCGAAGAGCCCATGCAAAATATCGTTCGTAAACTTGGCCGCCGATGCCATTGAACAGCGACCTAGCAGCACGGAGCTGATTTGTATAGCCTGCAACATATTTAATAAAATACATTAGACACAGTTATATTAAAAAAAGTTTCATTCATTGAGTGGAAAAATTAATTAATCCCCACAACACTGCAAGTTTGAAGATGGTTGCCCTCTAACTTTGAGGATAGAATCAAAATGACACAAAGAACATAATTAAAACTGATGACCGTGCACTGCATTTACTTTACAGACTTTACTTTAGTTTATGTCAATAATTCTTCCGGTTATTTGAACCAATTTTGCCAAAATATACCTATATAAAATAGTGTAAAATGGTGGGCTTTGAAAACTTGAAAAACACGGTTCAAATTATTTATTTAACCAAAGACAGCAATTTAAAAACTGTGTAGGTATAACAGAAATGTCCACTAAGCTGAAATGAAAGTTCACAATCAACTGATTAATTTCAATGTAGACATCTAGAGAGTCCTGCGCCAAATGTGAGAGCATTTAATCTCAGTGCTGCCTCGATAAATAATGCTTCTAGTGCTGTCAACGAGATAATTTGGTAGGTACAAACCTTCGATTTTTCTTTCAGGAGAGGCACATCAGCATTTGTCTCAGTAGGGGTTAGCGCCAGGGGTGACAATTCTGAATTTGGTAGTCCTGGCAAGGGTGAGAGTGTTGGTAGGGGCGAGATTCGGGGCAGCGAAGAGACTCGAGGCAGCGGCGAGGGGATTGATGTCGATGAGCTTGACGATGAAGAAGGTGGTCGAGACATTGTCGCTGACAACGGGCGGCTTGATAAATTCTCCATCCTGGTTAGAAGAACCGGGAGACCTAAAATAAAAAAATTATTAGAATATAATTCAAAATTGCGGTTTGATCTGAACAAATATTTAATATTGCAACATTTCGACAGACTTTTATTGGCCTTCATCTGAAAAGCCTACCTGAAAGATCTGAAAGCCTACATGAATTTAAAAAAATTATGTTCTAGAATTGACAAATGAAAATTAATAATTATTGTACACTTTTTAATAAAACACAGCTAATGACAACTTTTTGTTAAGCGAACTAGGTACTACCTATTATAGTACGTTTATCCGAGAACCGTGCAAATTTGCCAGGACATAAGTGTGCAGAACACTACAATCCGTCAATCAAAAACATACCTTGTAGAGTTGCTATAACTGTTTTGAGGTTCTCATTCTCTTCGCGAAGAGTGCAGATATCAGCTATATGTTTCGCACTCTCCTCCTCCAGTTGTTTCACCTTCATCTTCATCGCCTGGTCTTCAGTCTGAAAGCATTACCAAAATGAATATTTCACTTCTTACCTCACAATGAAGAACCTAGACATAACAATTCTAGTGTATATTATTCTATTCTATCAAGCAGTTTATTGGTCAATTAAAATAATCAAAATTAAATGAGATTTAAGTAGGAGCTGGTAATACGTCATGTAGTACTACCTCAAGGAACACACCAACCCAATCTACCTCCAGGTACTTAATAATAATTACTGTTTGTTTAGGGCCAGAATTCTTTACTATTACCTATCTTGTTAAGAAGTGTAATACCTTGTTCACACTAAAGCCCGATTTACACAGTTCAAGTTTCCTTGAATTCAACCCTTTCAAGGAGGCTTTGCTCATGTGCAGAGTCACTTTATTATATCAAAAGTAACACTGCACATGAGCAAAGCCTCCTTGAAAGGGTTGAATTCAAGGAAACTTGAACCGTGTAAATCGGGATAAGACTTTCAACTGCAGTTGAAATCTCAACTGCGTTTCCAGAACTCAGTTGAGATTTTCAACTGCAGTTAGCCAAAGCATTTCTTTGGAAATTTTCTTTGACTCTGACACATTGTTGGCTATCTATTCGCGTTTAACAGTTCACAGGAGCGCTGATGTTTGACCGGTAATTCCGCGTTACACCCCTGGGTAGTAATGTCTGTGCATCCGATTAAAAAAATAAAATAGTTCTTAACGAATGTACACTTTAGATCGTTTATATTCAGATATGAAGGGTTTCGGAACACAGTCACTGCCTGATGGAGTTTAATTTTGATTTAAAAGCCACTATGAGCTAAATTTGAAGTGATTTTTTTATTTAAAAACAAAACAAATACGCGCGTGAAAATTACACGGAAAATCACAAAATCCAGTGCTTTTCTAACCACAACGTTCATATTACTGCAGATAATTAATATATCAAAGTTTCGTTGGAAAGATGAAGAAAGATAGCATGGATTTTCCCAAACATTGTGTCAGATTTGTGATGTCTGCCTTTTTATCAGAGTAGGAAAATTGTAATTACTCTTTGCTATGTCATTGCCTCTTTCGTGAACTTTTCGTCTTGATTTGAAAACAAACTTGTAAAATCGTATCAGAATTTACCTAGGCCGTTTCTTTCTGCGTAGATTAGTACCAACAGGAGTGACATAAATTATCGGACGTGGGAGAAATAATGGTCACAAAAATTAGCTAATCAAGTGACTAGGTACATCATTTTAACCACAGACTTAGTTCTGACAATGCTCACCAGAGGCCTCTGACATTTGCTGTTAACCCCTTGGGGTCTTTTGACGAGCGGCACTCATCATGGGTTTGCCTGGCCTTCCGGTCCAATGACGAGCAGTGCTCGCCATGAATCTTACGCGCTTCTTTTGAATGCAGTTGATTTGTTTTCCGTATGATAGCGCTGCAATGCATTTTCTTGAAAGAGTGTGAATGTAGCAACAGTAAAATCGATGTTTTAGTCGATAATATGCAACCATCGACTTACAGTGATCCCTGAAAGTCGAGCAAGAGTTTACAAAAACCAAAATGGCTGCCTGGCAGGCAAGAAAACAGTTTCTAGGTCTGATGACATTTTCAACTTTTTCTATAGTTATAAGGAGAATAATTGCAATGGGATTGATTTTAGTAATTACGGTGTAAGTTATGATATAAATAATAATGGTGAGACAGGTGTAAATATTATTGATGTGAGCAAAAATACGTAAGAAAGTGATAACGATTTCGCACCAAATTAAATACGTTTTGTTTGCGAGTGAAAATGGTGAAGTAATACCAAACTCAGATTGCTTGCGACCGGGATTGCTAAGCGGGCAGTACCTAATGCTGTTGTAGAACCAGGCTCCTTGGCACCTAAGTACTTACCGTCTGATCATCCGTTGACTGCTTCTGCTCAAGCACTTGTAAAATACTGTTCGCTGCCTTGAGGGCCATTTTTTTGTGCAGGTTCTTTTTAGCTTTTTCTCCATGAATGCTGTCATCCTGAAAAATAAAAAACATTCGATCAGTGTTTCAATGAGTCAGATAGAGGTTGATTAACTAATTATGAATAGGTGCCTACTGGATTTTACCGAAATAAATTGATAATGTCTGTAATAAGTAGTATTTACCTCTTCCGAGTCGCTGTTGACTGATTTCCTCTTCTTTTTTGACGATCTCTTTACCTCAACGACTCTCTCATCGTTTAGTCCCAGCTTAGAGTTCAGTTCGAACAAAAAAGAATCACACTTGGGCTTGAGCTCTGCTTCATTTTCTGAAAGATATGAATTAAAACAAATTAGAAAGCCAACACTAGATAAACTACCTACTAGATTTTATTAATAGAGAAATACTACAGGGAGTAGGAGGCAGAGGAGGCATATTCCTGGAAAATAAGGTCTGTTCGTTTTACCGCTCGAAGCTACTTGGAGAAGCTCTGAAATCGTTTTGGCAATTTGTTTGACTCAGTGTAACTTCGAGCAGCTTGCACGTGGCCTTTTGTTTGACACCGAGCATGATCAGTTCAGGGCAAAAGTGTACACTTTTCTACAGCAGCATTTCGGCCAGTGTGAGTTTGCACGCGCGGGAAACTTACTAATATTTTCAAAATATTATTACATACAAATGGTCGACACACACACAAAGGGTCGAGTAGTGTCGTATTAGGTTATTAGTAGTAGGGTACTACATAGTAGGTAGGTGCTACAACATGGTACCTAGTAATATTGATCCTTGAAATTCTGCCAGTTGGTATTTACGTAGGTATTTAATAATATTTCTTGTAAGGACTCGAGCAGCTGCTCGAAGTTGCAAGGGCCTAAAAAATGACGCAAACTCTTCATTCTAAACTCTTCTTGCACTCGCACTAACTTGCAGGAGAAATGTCACACGAACAGACCTATTTTTATAGAGAAAAGAGTCGACTGTGAGATAAAAAGTGAGAACGTCTGTGTCAACTAATAGAATCTACAGTCGTCGACAGGCTAAGAAGAACCCTGTTTAGCATGGCCAGGTATAGGCCAGCCCATGCTAGAGCGGGTTCTTCTTTGCCTGTCTCCTAGCTACCTAGGTAGTAGACTGTAAGTCTGCTGGATTCTTATTGGCAGCTAGCAATAGGTATGTTCGTTCGCTCTACACTAGTGACACTGAACTTACACTAACTTACACTCGCCCTAGGTATACCGAGTGTGGAAAATTTTACACCAACTCACACTTTTTGTCGGTCAAACAGACCTATTGTTCTCACTGATTTTTCTCACTCTATCTCATTTATTGCAGGAATAGGGCTCTACAATAAAGAGGTAGAGGTAGGTAGCTTAGTAGTAGGTACCTACCTACCTAGTAGTAGGTAGTTGTGGCTATAAATCCATTGATAGGTGGTAGGTAGGTAAAGTAGGTACCTAGGTAGTAGGTAGGTAAGGCTAGGTAGGTAGGTACTATTAACTTCAGTCCTTCTTGATCAATTAATTGGGATGGTACCTACCTAGTACTAGACTAAAATGGTACGTAACAATCTTAATAATGATGAATAAATGTAATAACTTACTTCCAAACGCAATCAGCTTTGCCAGGTAGAGATCGTGGCTCAATGCGTTCCAGAGCACCATGTGCTCTGTACCCAAGTCGAATTTTGGGTCCCCTTTTTTGAAGTTTGGGATTAATTTCGTTTTCCCTATCCCACAAGTGTTTTCTACCAAGAAGTGGTAAACGCAATAAGACATTTTAAAATACGCAAACGGAAAAAAACACTTAATAATCGAGAATCAAATCAAACACACGCTGAGCAAAGTAACAAACACGCAAACAAACAAAATGGCAGGTAAACAAAGCAAAGCATTAAGTTCAAGATACAACCGCCGAGATTTGGAAGCGGAAAGCGCGGCGATCAAGAGGGCGGCGGGCGCTAACTTTGAATGCGTAGTGTACTGATGATAATTGAAAGTACTTGAAAGTCAGGTTCATGTGTTCTTTTAGGTGGACTAGGTACATGAACAATAAAATTGAAAATAATAACTGAATAAAAGGAATTTGAATCATGAAAAAACGTCGGCGAACACAGCATTCTATATTGAAACCGCCAAATTATTCGAAATTTTGCCTTGACGGCCTTGACCGCTTTTTTATGAAGCAAACGGAAGTTAATGGCGGTGCTATTATGGCGGTAATAATGGCGGCTAACTACAGTTAAAACCGTCTCATTTGTTTTGTTTTAATTGTTTTTTACTCCCTAATTATATAAATGTGAGGTAACACCATAGTATAAAGATCCGCCGTTCAACACTCTTTGATTGTGACGAATTAGGTTAATGGCTAGATTCCATTAGCTACCTAGCTAAAATGTTTAACTGGGAGAGCACATTTTTTTAAAAATTTTTACACCTATTTACGTAGCTATTCTTTCTTCGAAGCTAGTACCTAGTATTACCCTAGCTAGGTACCTAGGACGATTATTTTTGGAATGTCTTATAAACAGTATTTAAGTAATTCAAACGGGGTTGTTCCCAATTCCACTAAGTGTTGGAGAGAAAGTCAGAAGAGGAATTTCGAACAGAGAGTCGAAATAGTCGCAGCACATCATACTTCCATTCCCACAACAAATTGTCAGCAAGGAAAGCGTCGAAAAGTAAGTCATTGACATAAAATTGGACCTCATGATAAATTTAATATATATAAGAGTGAATGTATTTGTGTTATATTTTGCCACTTGTAAATTAGCTTATTTTGGTAGGTAAAAGATGTCCAGACTTTGGTAAGTAGGCAGTAGGTAGTATCGTTACGAAATGCGTTAAAGCCGATGCACAATTGACGCGGACGGACGACGTAGACACAAAGTTGAATTTTGTTTAACATTTTTTTCCGTCTGTGTCGTCCGTTTGCGTTGTTCGTCCGCGTCAATTGTGCATCGGCCTTTAGGTGTAGTTAACAAAATTCTACTTTATTGGGTAACTGGCAAAGGTAGGTACTAGGTACATTTTGTGAGTAACGAAACAGTACCTACCTAATTGAAAACTTACTTATTAGAGCCACATTTATTTGAAATTCAGTAATTGGCGGTAGTACCACTGCTCTAGAAAAATTATAGCAGCGACGATTCGCCTGCAGCCCAGCAGGCGACACATCGCTGCTATAATTTTTCTAGAGCAGTGGTACCGCCAATTACTGATTTCGAACTAGTAGGTAATTTCACTACTTTTGACACACTAATTTGGAGATCATATGCGTTACATCAGCAACCTCCCACCTGTAAGGAGTTTTCAATAAAAATAGAAAATTGCAGGTCTCACCAATAACAAAATACCTACCTAGTGAATTACCACTATGCAAGATCACAGAAAGTTTAAAATAAAATTAAAATATGGTAAACATTACCTAGGTACTGGAAATGATAAGGTGTCCATGTTTTCTGTGCAGATCAAAGTTCGTTTTACTTTGCTTACCATTTTGATTTATTTTAGTTCCAAATTATTAAGACCAAATTAATTCACACACAGTGCATAATAACAGGACAAAAAGTACCTAAATGTTTAAAGTACTACCTAATTACACTAGTACTACTACTTTCTTCCATAAATAAAATGTAAAGTAGGTAGTAATTTTATTTATATTTTAGGAACAGTATTTTATCAGTACCTAATTTTATTACTTCTGACCCAAGTAAAGGTGCATTCGCAATGCACTGCTAACTTTAGGTTGAAATGATACAATAACGTTGACTTTAAATTTAACTTAACGCTAGTCACAAAATGTGAATAATGATCATAAACTGTTCCAATCCCAATGTGTCAAATAGATTCCCACGGGATTCTTCAGAATTTTGAAGACCAATTGATCATATGCCTTCTTGGGAAGTTGTTTTTGAAAAACAGAACAAAGTGTTGTGTTGCTAATTGTCAGTAGTTGTTGAATAGTAAATCTAAAAGTACTTAACAGCTGAAAGCTTACTCTTATTAGAAACTAAATAGGTACCTACCTACAATATTTTGGCTAGTTTTAACACATCTCGAGTGTCTTCGAATAGTTGCGCAATGTAATTGGTTGATTGACAAGGTCTACGGACACGGTAACAGGTAACGTTAATGTTTCATCACTTTATTGTTGATGTTATCGTCGTCAAGTTATCGTTCTGCTATTGAGCGAACAGATCTATTACCTATGTTCGTGGACCTACAGGAGGACTGGTGCAAGCTGGGACAACTCCAGGGTGTTCCGAGCCACTAATTGAACAGACCTAGAGGGTGTTTTCTTACTTTAAATACTACTTGCCTTTAGATCTATGAAAGATTATAAATAAAGTTCTGCTTTTAATTCCAGCTACACCCACATATAAGAGTGCATTCTGTTGTGAACAGTACTGAATCAATTCACTGCTGCATTCAAGATGACAATGCCGCAACTTCAGATTCAGACACGTCTGATGGAAGCGACGACGAAACAAATAGAGTGTCCGCCCACGAACAGTCTCCAGAGAGAAATGAGGACCCCGAGTTTCTGCGCAACAGAGATGACAATGCCGCAACATCAGATTCAGACACGTCTGATGGAAGCGACGACGAAACAAATAGAGTGTCCGCCCACGAACAGTCTCCAGAGAGAAATGAGGACCCCGAGTTTCTGCGCAACAGAGATGACAATGCCGCAACATCAGATTCAGACACGTCTGATGGAAGCGACGACGAAACAAATAGAGTGTCCGCCCACGAACAGTCTCCAGAGAGAAATGAGGACCCCGAGTTTCTGCGCAACAGAGATGACAATGCCGCAACATCAGATTCAGACACGTCTGATGGAAGCGACGACGAAACAAATAGAGTGTCCGCCCACGAACAGTCTCCAGAGAGAAATGAGGACCCCGAGTTTCTGCGCAACAGAGAGGAACAGGATTCAGAACCTGAGCAGGACGATGATAGAAATAACTTATTCAATGATCGTCAAGTGAGTATTATTGTTATTTTAAATTTATGTTTTACAAACCTTATGTCTTCTTCTTTCTTGCTAAGTCTTCAGCTTGTTCATTTAACTGCAAAATTATTTCTTGGCTCGCTATCTTTTTTTTAGGTCTACCTACCTAATTTGTATAGTGGTTTTAATTATAGTGCAGTTATGGAAATTAGTTTTTCAACCACATTTAAATAACTTTTCCTGTGATATTAAGCAAGGGGGGGGGGACCTTAACTAACGTAAATGAGCGATTCTCTCGTTACACATGTGACATCAGTACTACATTTTTGAGAAACCGGCAAGGAATTAGGATACAAAGCAATGGTTGATTTATAAAAAAATCCTATTATGGTAGATTGGTTCTTATGGTTCTTAGATTGTTGTCATGTCATTGCCTGATGAAGGCCGATAAAAGTCGGTCGAAACGTGGCAATATTAAATATTTGTTCAGATCAAACCGCAATTTTCAATTGTATTCAAATAGATCTTTATTTTTAACCTATAAGTGACACGATTTTACTGTACCGCCATAAGATAACATGGGAAAGATAACTCAATTTATCTCAGAAATTAGACACGCAGTAGGGGTTAATTTAAGGAGGGATTGTGTATGGCACGAATATCAATAAATATACCAAAAAACTATCAAGATCTGAGACCATGTCCCGATTATAGTCAAGCCACTTTAATAAATTAATTTCATTCTATGTGGTGGACATCATTTGTTTAGGCCCGGTATTACTAAAGTTAAATTGTCTGCAATTAACTAAAGTTTGGATGAAATTCAACTGTTTCAATATTTTAAAGTACCTGATTGGCTGTCCCATTAAATTAATCCAACATTTAGTTAATTTGGCACAGCAATTAACTTTAGTAATAACAGCTATTACAAAAACAAATGCCAACAAATTTCAATCATAAATTGCAATGATCCGTCTCTGCTCTACAGTATGTACCCCTATTATGTTGTGCCTCACTATAATGTTTTGACCACTATATTTTGAAACAATATATTTGCAGGGTCAACCTCTTCGCCAAGATAACGAGGACAGCGATTCAAGTGAAGAGGAGCCAAGAGTTACTAAAGAACAGGCCGAAATGCTCATCATGTCCTACATGCTGCTCAGCGGAACATCGCTTTCAAATCTCCAAATTCTTCTTGACATAATAAATATATTGGCACCTACTCTTGCAATCTCCAAATCCAAATATCTTTTTTTAAAAAAATTTCCATCAGAAACACCATCCGTTATTCAGTATGTTTGCCGGGTTTGCCAGGAATTTATTGGAACCAATGTTCCACAAAACTGTCCTGCGCCTGATTGTCAAGCCACTCTGTCCGAAGAAGCTCTAAAAAAGTCTAATAATTATTTTCTAACAATTTCGTTAACATCTCAACTGAAAAACCTTGTAATTTCGAACAAGATTGATACTACTTCTAATTGCAGTCACTCTGTGATAAGTGACAATTGTTGTGGGAAAATGATACAAAAAATAAAAAATGACAATATTGGGAAGGAGATTTTGACATTGAACTGGAATACAGATGGTGTTCCATTGTTTAAGTCATCAAAACGGAGCATTTGGCCAATATTTTGCACTGTCAATGAATTGCCTTTCAAAGATAGGCACAAAAATATGTTGTTGTGTGGCCTGTGGTTTGGGGACAAAAAACCAGTGATGAATGTTTTTTTGAAACCATTCATTGATGAGCTATCAACATTGGGCAATGCTGGATTCTCAGTTCAAGAAGGCTGTATTGAGCGGCAGATATATGCATACCTCGGTGCTGGATCTGTGGACTCTCCTGCCAGAGCAATGATCCAAAACGTCCAGCAATTCAACGGTCAATTTGGTTGTGGATATTGTGAGAAGCCAGGCCAGGTGGTGCAGAGGGGAAGAGGCCATAGTAGAGTGTACCCTGAAACGGCCACCCCAGATGTGCCGAGGACCCATGCAAGCTTCCAAGATTATGGGCGTCGAGCGCTTGCTGCAGGGAACCATGTTAGAGGCGTGAAAGGGCCGAGCATTTTGATGCTTGCACCAAGAGTAGACATGGCATGCAGCTTCCCAGTTGAGTACATGCACAACACGCTGCTCGGCTGTACTAGACAGCTAACGAACTTGTGGCTTGACTCGGCATCAAATAACGCAGATTACTATTTAGGACGAAAAGTTGAAGAGCTGGATGCTAAGTTGCTGTCGATCAGGCCTCCGAAGGAAATTCGACGCTTGCCACGATCATTGACTCAAATTTGCTACTGGAAGGCAAGTGAATGGAGGTCCTTCCTGCTCTTCTATAGTCCCGTCATTCTGCAAGAAAGTCTGCCAGCCATGTATTACAACCATTGGCTGTTTCTTGTGAATGCCATCTCGCTGTTGGTGCAGGCAACAATTACAGCGAGCGACTTGGACATTGCTCACAAATGTTTGATGAAGTTTGTTGTCATGATGCCGGCAGTGTACGCTCTAGAGAATGTCACATTCAATATCCACGCCCTTACGCATCTGAAGACCACTGTGGAGAACTGGGGTCCACTGTGGTCTTCATCGGCTTTTATATATGAAGATGCAAATGGAAAAGTCACGGACATGTACAATGGTACACAGGCTGTACCTCAGCAAATGGTCCGTAACTTTACACTCCTGAAACAAATTGTTCGCCAAGGTCAAGAGACCATGAAGAATGCGCCAGCGAGTTGCCGAAGAGTCTTCAATCACCTGACTGGAAGTAATGTGACAAACAGTAATCGAGAAATGTACCAAGAGAAATTCTCCTCAGTAGGAACATTCGATCATCTCCTGACGGAACATGATCGCAATGTTCTCTCGGAATTTCTCCAAGAGATTGATGCATTCCAAGGCTCCACCATCAAGTCCTATAAGCGATGTGTCTACCGAGGGCAACTCTATTCAACAAATGAGTACTGCAGTCACTTTGGCAGAGACGACTCGTGCATCTCACTCACTGCAAGTAACTCCGTAAAGTTTGGCCGCATCTGCAACATCGCTGTAGTTCTTCAAAACTGCCATTGCGAGACGAATGTTCACAAGTGCTTTCCTGACATTTTCATTTTCTATGAATTATTCCATCTGCATCGAGGAAGAGGAGCAGTTGATGTGTTTTGCGGCCTAAATCCTACAAACTTTATTAACAGGATCGAAAGTGTCGAGAGAACCCGAAAAAGGGTTTGCCGATTATCCGATGTTATATGCAAGTGTGTTTTGGTTAATGGTAACCTGTTCTCCATGCCAAGGTTTGAGTTTGATTAGTCTTAGATTTTCATTGACACAATAGTCAATCAGTACACTTTTTTGAAGGGTGGAAATATATAATGAATCAAGTTTGTTTATTTAATCTGCAAATACTAGGCTTTAGATAATTTCCCAAGTTCCTTATATTTCTCTTTTGGGGTATTATGTTTCACAGCCTTCTTGGCCTAGGTTATGCAATTGGCTTATTCCACACAATCACATGATACCAATTTTGAAAATGTTGCCACTACTGCTGTAAACTTACGGACTCCCATCCCAATTAATATTCAAAGTGTATAAATCAGTGATTGATTTGATTTTGTTATGCTTAGTAAGCTTACATTTTGTGTGTGTCAATAGTGTATAAAGAATCATCTAATTTAACCTTCATGATGGAGTAACAAATGCCGACAAGTGCTGCTAACATTATAATAAGCGTATCCCTCGGATATAATATCCGGGTTTCCTCTGCTCTTTCAATTTTTAATCTATTTAAAAATTGAAATGTACGACTTTGTGTAACTTTGTACTTTATGTTGTAGGTATACATAAATAAAATTTAGTGGTTGGAAGTATTTAATATGTTTTTTGCCCTGATATCCCTCTGTTCACATTTTCTTCTAAATATTTATATAATTGAACATTCGACCAACAGGTCTTGTAAACTTTGTGGAGATGTAAATTCCGTCAGTTTGAAAATAGGTATCAAATAATTGTGCAAATATGATCCATAAGCCAACTGCTAACGAAGACAATTTCATAATCCAATTACCATTGGCTAAAACCTCTTGCCAACAATTACATTGTTGGCAATTTCATACAAATTGAGTTAAAATTGTTCTCAACTAGTGTCCGTGAAGAACGTGTGAAACTTGAACGTTCCATTTTGTAGAACTTTTGATCGAGTTCGTTTATTATTTTATTGAGATGAAAATTCAAGTGTTCGTATTTTTTATAACTTGGACAATATGCAAATTTGATTATCCCAAATATTTTGGTGTTACTTGTTTCTTATGAATCATGGTGAACATTTTATTAAAACTGTCGAGGGTCGTGTACGATTAACGCGGATGCATAGAGTTGGATTTTTTCCATTCGCGTCCGAACTGTGAACTTAAAAGTGAATTTACCATGAACACTGTTTCCATCTGCGTCGTTGCATTTGCGCATCAATCGTGCATGGGATTAGGCTCCATTGTTTAATGCTCTGATAAAGTTAGCGACAGAAATTATCGGTTGAAACCCTGGCTAATTCAGACAATGATACACAGATATCTAGACTGCTAATGTGAACTTTAAGCTTGTTATTATCAGGACATTGTAGTACAACTGGGCCTTGGGTAATGGTACAACCAGCGAAATAAAAGCACACGTACCCTGACCGGGATTCAAATCCCAGACCCTTCACGATAACATTTCATGTTTCAAATTTTAAGTGGTATGATTTAGTCAAGACAGGATTACACAGGATTTAATGGCAAGCAAAGCCTATAAATGTTTCGTGTACCTACCTACATCCATTATAATGGCAAATAATTAAATTATAGGTGGCATTGTTGTAAGATGTATTTTAACTAGAAAAACGCTTGGTGTAACGCGTTGATAAGCGAGCACCGATACATGCAACACGTTGATTTGAAAATCCCTTAACAGAACTTCTAAACATCTTGGCGAGAGCCTTCTCTATAGTTTCATTTTCAGTGATCATTTAGAATTTTGTAAAAATCCGTTGCTAGGATATTTCGCATGCAATCTTACATGCATTTTAAATACGATACATCAAAACATTTTCCGATTAAACCAATGAACCGATCATGATAGAAATCATTTTGTCACCAATTGGGATAGTAATATAACTTTTCTGAAGAAATGAGCCTGATCCGTTACATTTTTCGACTATTTTTGCGAAAAGAACAGACAAAAAAACAGAGATTCGAGCCATAAGTCTCAAATAGAGACGCTTGCTTAATTATTTCTGGAATTGCTTTTTTACGTTTAAATCTTTTTAGTGAGGGTAAAAATGATCCTAAATGTATATTGTTTACTTTCATGGAAAATAGCAAAACTTTAAAGAAACAGCAGTTTAAAAAAAACTTATGTAAAAAAAGTCATAATAAAAATTAAACAAAATTTACCTATAGTATTTACTATAATAAATTTAGTGAAATTTATTAACTATAGTATATATTATAATAAATCATAGTCTAACATATTTATTATAGTAATTACTATAGTAAATTATACTGTAATTTATTTACTATAGTAAATACTATAATAAATTGTACTGTAATTTATTTATTATAATAAATACTATAATAAATATGATAGACTATGATTTATTATAGTATTTATTATAATAAATCGTGCTGTGATAAATAAATTATAGTAATTATAATAAATACTATAATAAATACTATAATTTTTAACGAAAACTATAATTAATTATAATAAACTATAATAAACTATAATTAATTATAATAGTTATTATAATAATTTTTCGTAAGGGCAGGCATGAATTTGGTGCATTTCTACGCGATTTTAACACATTTAAGACGGGTGGTGAGTTTGACCTTGATGAGTTTCTTAATCGATTTTTATCAATATCTTTTACCAATGTAATTGTTAACAAAATAATGCTTTGTACGAGTTCAGAACAGTTCAATGAAAATAATTCCATACCATGTAATGGTTTATTAGATTTACTTTGTCCTATACAGACGTTTTGTGCCCGAAAATTAGTAAAATTATGGCACTAAACATCTGTTGTACAAAATAAAACTAATAACTTATTCCAAACTATGAAATTATTTTCATTGAACTGTTCTGAATACTCGTACTAGGCCCTATTTTGTTTACAATTACATTGGTAAAAGATATTGATAAAAAAATGATTCAAAAAACTCTTCAAGGCCAAGCTCACTACTCAGCCCTCTTCCCCCCCCCCCTTCCTACGCGCCTGGTTACTGACTACCGTTGCTGACAAGAGTCGCGAACGCGGCGTTGCAGTCGCTTAGCCACCCGCACTGCAGCATTGGACCGATCCAGCATCCGCACAGAGCGCAAGACTTTGTCATCGCAGTCACCAGTCCATCGCCGAACTTGATCTTCTGGGTGCCGAACGCGCAGGCCCCGGTGGCATCTAGTAGCAGGGAATAGGGAAGTGAAGTGAAGTTTAGATTTTAGAATAATAAATATGTTATGAAAGTTGAGATATTGTTGAAGACAGATGTGGTATTATTTTTGTTGTGTGATGAATAGTTTCCAAAGGAACGAATTTACAAAGTTTGGTAGATTGTAGCTGTCCATGAAACACAATTTGACGTCACACGCCGAGTCGGGCCGTATAGATAATGTTAGCCAGAGCCAGTTCTATGCATCCACACAGGGAACACGGCGTGTGACGTACAGCTTGTTTTGGTTGAGGAGTGAAATGTCGAAAACTAATCAACTGATTATGGGAAATAATGAATAAAAAAAATTATTAAAACTTCACATTGCTCTTTGAGTCTATTCGGTATTATGTATAACAAAATATAATCTCAACATTCACCTCACTTCGAATGAGAATGTAGAAAAACTGGCACAAATATTTCGAGAATGAATTATTCGGAAACATAATTCTGATGAAATGATATCTAAAGTTCATTCACGATTAGAATTGCAACCCGTAATGGCGGCGTGTACTACCGTAGTCAAGTGAACGTATACCTAAACATGTAAATATCAATATAATAATCAGAAAATGTGTATAATACGGCTGTAGATAAAAATAAATCAATTTTATTGAATTTTTATAATATTTACTACTATTAAAAATTGTGTATTTGACATAATTTATACAATTTCAATAATACAAAGAAGAAAGTCTTGCCATTGACAGGGCAGTGTTCAAGTGACTGACCAATGAACGACGTGATCGACTAAAACGTCAGTGATATTCTTATCGTGAACGAACTTTAATAAAAGTCAAATATATCTAATAAAATTTGGTACTAGCAAACATTCCTCAATTCCAATAATGAATGATAGTCAAGCACACAATGACAACTATACGTCTTTGTATGTCTTATATTAGAAAACTAAATTTAAAAATTTAAAAAAACGAATACAAGAGCAGTATAATTTTGAGATTTGAACACATGAATTACATCGAAACTTCACATTTTCCAAACTACATTTTCGAATATCGAATCGAAAATCGAAATAAAATGTATTCGAATAATTCGAAATTACCGAATAATATTCGAAAACCTCTAGAAATTATGGGTACACTCGGCAAAACAAAAATTGATCGTTGAACAAATTTGAATGACTGCTGGTCATGTCCCAAACCAAACAAAGCTTGTTATTATCATTGAAATGTGAGGTCACCTTCTAGAGTGAGACAATGAGATCGCTTAGACTGACTTCTGATGGTGCGATCTTACATTTATCAGCCTATCAGATTTTTTGAACGATCAATTTTGTTTGGCCAAGTGTGCAATGCTCTTTTCCGAACGTATATCATACTCCTACTTTCTAACCATGTGCTGATCTTATTCCAAACTCAATCAAGAACTTTGTGAATTTAAACTGAGTGCACTGCGCTTTATAATCATTGATCAATGATCAGACTTATCAGATATTGGACATGATTTCTTTGGAATCACAATGGCGATTAGAGTGCGAGAAACACCTGTGTTGCTAACTCACCTGGAGCTTTAACCGGGTTCGGTAGCAACATATCCGCCGTGGTTGCTAAAAGAATAAGAACACTTTAGTTTAAAAAAGGAACAATCTGAGTCCCAAAGTTGGTTGTCAATGCCAGTTGGCTGGAGATGACTTATATTTTTTATTTTTCTGTCTGGGGCTTAACGTCGCACTGTTCTGCAGCGAGGCTAATGGCGACGGATGAATGATTGTGATGATGATTGGGAGATGATGGTGAAGAGTGGGTAAGGATGGAAGGTGGGAAGGAGGCGGTCGTGGCCTATTGGTATAGGGTATCTTCCCAGCATTTGCCTGTCGACTGAGGGAAAACCACGAAAAAAAACCCAGTCAGGAAGGACGGCCGCGGGAATCGAACCCGGGCCTCCGGAATACAAGTTCAGAGCGTTAACCACTCACCCAACCTGTTCCGTTGACTCATATTTGAACTGATAATGGATCGAAGTCATGGTCGTCCAGAGGGGGTGCTTGCCCCCCCCCCCCTGGATGTCAGGAAAACATCATTTTACCAAAAAACAAACAATTAGAAATAAAAATTTCAAAGTGTCAAAAACCAACAAATGTCCTGCGGGTCAAGTTGGGGTCTTTATAATAAAAGTTTGACGCAGTTCAAATTTAACTAATACAAATGAAGGTTAATGGTAGTATTTCAGTAAAATAAGTGATTATTTTGCACATTAACGTTATCTCCAAAGCCTATAGTAGGTACAATTATCCAAGTAACCATGAATACTATCTACCTATCACCAAAACCCAGATATGACAGCTATTCTGCATTGTGCCAACACCAAGGTGTCAAAAAATGAGTGACGTCAGAGGTTAACTATGAAAAGTGTGTGTACAGCACTTTGAAGCACTATGGCCGTCCTTCCTGACTGGGGGTTTCCGTGGTATTCCCTCAGTCTACAGGCAAATGCTGGGAAGGTAACTTACTAATAGGCCACGACTGCTTCCTTCCCACCTTCCATCCTTACCTATTCTTCACCATCATCTCCCAATCATCATCATAATCATTCATCCGTCGCCATTAGCCTCGCTGCAGAACAGTGCGACGTTAAGCCCCAGACAAAAATGTTAGTTCAGTGTAGGTAACTATTCCCGTCATGCCAGCCCCTTGCATGACATAGAGACGTGACTTACGTGCTTGCCAGCGGTAAGGGCAACATGAGCTATGAGGGGAGCCAGACCCTTGCATGACATACAGACGTGACTTACGTGCTTGCCAGCGGTAAGGGCAACACGAGCTATGAGGGGAGCCAGCCCCTTGATGACATAGGGACGTGACTTACGTGCTTGCCAGCGGTAAGGGCAATATGAGCTATGAGGGGAGCCAGCCCCTTGATGACATAGGGACGTGACTTACGTGCTTGCCAGCGCTAAGGGCAGCACGAGCTATGAGGGGAGCCAGACCCTTGCATGACATAGAGACGTGACTTACGTGCTTGCCAGCGGTAAGGGCAACACGAGCTAAGAGGGGAGCCAGACCCTTGCATGAGACGTGACTTACGTGCTTGCCAGCGGTAAGGGCAACACGAGCTATGAGGGGAGCCAGACCCTTGCATGACATACAGACGTGACTTACGTGCTTGCCAGCGGTAAGGGCAACACGAGCTATGAGGGGAGCCAGACCCTTGAATGACATAGAGACGTGACTTACGTGCTTGCCAGCGGTAAGGGCAACATGAGCTATGAGGGGAGCCAGACCCTTGCATGACATAGACGTGACTTACGTGCTTGCCAGCGGTAAGGGCAACATGAGCTATGAGGGGAGCCAGACCCTTGCATGACATAGACGTGACTTACGTGCTTGCCAGCGGTAAGGGCAACACGAGCTATGAGTGGAGCCAGACCCTTGCATGACATAGACGTGACTTACGTGCTTGCCAGCGGTAAGGGCAACACGAGCTATGAGGGGAGCCAGACCCTTGCATGACATAGACGTGACTTACGTGCTTGCCAGCGGTAAGGGCAACACGAGCTATGAGGGGAGCCAGACCCTTGCATGACATAGACGTGACTTACGTGCTTGCCAGCCGTAAGGGCAGCACGAGCTATGAGGGGAGCCAGACCTTTGCATGACATACAGACGTGACTTACGTGCTTGCCAGCGGTAAGGGCAACACGAGCTATGAGAGGAGCCAGACCCTTGCATGACATAGACGTGACTTACGTGCTTGCCAGCGGTAAGGGCAGCACGAGCCCAGGCCTATGAGGGGAGCCAGCCCCTTGAAGATGTTGTTGTGCGCATCCAGTTCGTACCCGCAGCTTCGGATCTGACACCATGGACTCCTCAGCGTTCCTGGACCAGAAACAGATCATCAAAATCCTCAGCTCATTGTGAAATCATTGATATATATGCACTACATTCAAATGACAGTATGTATTGTCAGTGGATATTTCAACTGACGCTGAGGCGCATTAAGGGGTCATTAGTCACCATTAGTTTAAGCTCCAGCTAGTTTAAGCTCCACTTAGGAAATGTGGTGTTTTACTATTAAATACTGCGACAGAGCTTAAATTAACTGCAGTCATTGTAGCCTGAGGTTAATTTAAACTGAGGAAACTAGCTCCGGAACTATTTAATGATAATAAAATAGTTTTCTGAAGAAGAGCTTTTAAGCTAACTGTAGCTTAAACTAATGGTACTACTGGCCCTAAAAAAATGGCACATGAATGAAAAAGCTAGAAACTGCTTGAGTATAAAACTAAACCATTGACTTCCGCTCTATATGGGATTTGAAACTGTCATCTCTAATAGTGACAAGGAGGGCTATTCTAAATTCTCTTGTCGTCTCGTTTCACGTGATAAATTTATCAATTGATACGAGACGACAAGGAAATTTAGAATAACTCCCAAAGAATCCCGACCCGTTCTTACGTACAGACCAAGGTAATTCTTTACGTGTTTGGCTGAGATTTCTATCATTTGAGCAGATTGCAGGGAAACCTGACACAGTACAACAATATAGCAGTCACAAATCCCATATGGAGCGTAAGTCAATGATTAAACAAAACAAAAAGGGATTTCAGACTTCCTCGGGTTAATGACTTTTGATGGAACTGAATGTCAGCAGGCGCGTAGGAACTTCATTTTGTGTGGGGGGGTCAAAATTATCGGGGATCGATGAATGTGAGGAAAAGGTGGTACGCCGTTTCAAGGGGTCTGGGGGGCTCACCACCCAGTTTGCCCCGCAGGGCCTTTTTTGAAGTTTTGATACAAAATAATCGAATTTGAAGCTATTTTGGCATTCTTTTTAAAGAAATGTACAATGTGTGATATGCCATTTTCTGTGGAAACTTTATACAAATGTAACAAACCCAACGGCTGGTGTGTTGGATACCTCGGTTCTCGTTAGATCACCGAGGTTAAGCAACATTGAGCGCAGTCAGCGATTGGATGGGTGACCATTCAACTCTGCCTTGCCAGGTTGCTGCCGTTGGGCCAGAGAGACTGGGGTGTTTGGGGGTTAGTGTGACGACCTCCCTCCACCTGTTATCAGTCTCTCGACGGCGCGGGTTGTGGAGGCTCGTGCTGTGAATGTTACACCGTCCTTCGGAAGGGACGTTAAGCCGTTGGTCCCCTTGGTATCTTTCGTCAGGAGTAGGCTACATGCCGGTACCGGGTTTCCTCTCCTCCCTTCTCTATATTACATTCTCACTAGTGGAGCCTGGCTCTGTTGAGAATATAGACTTAATAATAATAATAATAATAACATAATCTGTAACTATTTTTTTTTATGGAATCCCCATTGGCCCCGCAGGGAATGTTTTGAGTTTTTAATACAAAATAATCGTATTTGAAGCTAATTTGGCATCCATTTCAAAGAAATTTAAAATGTGTGATTTGTAATATTCTTCGGGAAACATGAGACAAAATGCACAAAAATCTATAATCGTTATTTGATCAAATCCTCAATGGCCCCGCAGGGCATTTTTTGAATTTTTCAATAACAAAATCGAATTTGAAGCTGTTTTGGCATCCTTTTCAACGAAAATTAAAATGTGTGATATGCAATATTCTTAGGGAAACTTTAGATAAAATGCGTTATAATCTGTAAATTTTATTATTTGATAACATCCCGATTGGCCCCGCAGGGAATTTTTTGAATTTCTAGTAAAGGAGAATCGATTATGAATCGATTTTGAAATTCCTCTGAAAAAGGTGGCAACAAAAAAAAACAATAAGCAATAAGATAACAGGTCATATGTGGGGCTGTATTTGTTTTGGTATCCTAGTTTAACTTATAAGTAATATTAAACTTTATTCATGACTCATGAGGATGATCAAGTTGGACAAATGAGTCATTGTCTCATTGGAATACATCAGTTTTATTAGTTGTCAAACTTGGGAAAATTTTGAGAATTCAACCTCATAATGGAGCAAATCTGTGCATTTTTAAATCTCTTTATCAACATTTTTGTATATCTGGGGGTGTCAGGATGAAAAGTGGGGGGGTCATTGACCCCCACTCCCCCCCCCCCCCCCCCGCCCTTCCTACGCGCCTGAATGTCAGTTCTCACATTTTCATATAAAACTAGACCGAAAGTCTCGAAGTAACTACAAAAATAAGTCGGGTGAACGATATATACCGAGACCACTCAACTTTGTGCGAAACAGAATATCATAGCCGGAAAGTATGATCCTTACCGTCGAATCCCTTGTGGCAGATACAGATCTCGCACGGCGTGGGGGAAGGAATCTGAGCTCCAACCGGATAGCTGAGGTTGTCATAGTTGCACTTGAATTCCTTGTCAGTCAGAACAGCTGCGAGCAAGAAAATGATCATTCATATGGGTCATAAACATTAAGCAGACAGTTTTTTTTGTCTGGGACTTGCACTGTTCTGCAGCGAGGCTAATGGCGACGGATGAATGATTATGATGATGATTGGGAGATGATGGTGAAGAGTAGGTAAGGATGGAAGGTGGGAAGGAGGCGGTCGTGGCCTATTAGTAGGGTACCTTCCCAGCATTTGCCTGTCGACTGAGGGAATACCACGAAAAAACCCCAGTCAGAAAGGTCGACCGCGGGAATCGAACCCGGGCCTCCGGAATACAAGTTCAGAGCGTTACCACTCAGCCAAGACAGATTATATCTGAAAGTTTAAGTTGGAAGACAAGTTCGTCCAACTGGGTTGTGCTTGATGTGGTCAATAGGCAACGAGCCTGACAGTGATGTCGCCAAAAGCAGTACAGGACGCGTAACCTAGTGGCCGAAATGTGAATTTTGAAAAGTATTTTCGCCTTTTTCAAGTGCCGTTTCAATGGCAATCATTCAAGAAGGTACCAATAATTTATTAATTAAATGATGAAGCTTCCATGGCATTTTGCAAGGCGATGAGTTGGAGAAATAGTTTGCTAAATGTAGGAAGTTGTTCGAAATAGTTCATGTAGGTAAATTCTCCTGAACTCACTGCTTCTGCTTCCCGTTGAGCAGCACTTGGTGAAGCTGTAGAGTTGCATCGTGTTGGCCTTGGGTTTGACAGCAGGACACTTCGTCTTTGTGAATGTGAAGCCTGGAACCCTGCGGATATACATATAAGACATTAAGACGCCCAAGACATGTCCGTGAGTGACCTTAGAAGCAGGGGTACGATTACATAAGTGATAACTTTTCTTGCCACTGTGACAAGCTTCTCATCTCAATGGGGCTGTGCATAAAGGACGTCACGCTTCAGGGGGGTGGGAGGGGGGTGCACCAGTATGGGACACAGTGTGACAGGGGGGAGGGGGGGGGGGGTACTGGAGGCCGTAGGACGTCACGTTTTGAAATAGATATTTTCAAACATTTTAAATTTCAGTTGATATGTCGGGACCGGAAATTTCGCTAAAAACGATAAATTAGGATACATTTTACAGTAAAAAATATTCTATATAAAAGGGGGGTAGAGACAAATTTGTGACATTCTTTGAGGGGGGGGGGTCTCAAAAAGTGTGACACAGCGTGACAGGGGGAGAAGGGGGGTGTCAAAATATTTCATTTTCAGCGTGACGTCCTTTATGCACAGCCCCAATGTTATTCGAGCTACTCACTTGTTTTTCACGGCGCACACGATGTCAGTGTAACACGGCAGACCTTCGACTGTCAACTTGGCGCCGACTTTGTAGAGTTTTCCTTTGTATTGGCACTGTGTCTTGGATCTCTTTGCAAACACACCTTGATGTAAACATAAGATCGATTATTGCATTGTACAAGATTGTATAATAACATTCGTGAGCTGTTTACATAAGAGAATAATGTGGAGACAATAGGCGTTTTCCACTGGCTAGGTTTGCACTGAAATGACGTCACCTTACAAAACTCAAACTAGCCGCACTAGTTCACTACAAAACTAGTGCGGCCCAGTGCGGCCAGGGGAAAACGCTAATACACGGATCCCACAAAACCAAAGTAACATTTTACTCAAATGGAATAACTGGATGTAAAGTGCTCAGTGTACAGCATGTGTACAGTCATAGAAATATATTCGGTATACGCTCCTTTCCCCCCTCCCCCCCCCCTAGTGTTACGGGTCGAGGGGATGGAGCCTAAAATCACACAAAAATCTGGACACAAAAATCCAAACACACATCCAAACACAGAGGACACAAAAATCTGTATTTTATAGTGGTATTCAACTTTATAATAGATTGGGTAGAAAGGTAAAAGAAGAAGAAAATATTGAAATGTTTAAAATTTTATGTACTTCATTTGTTTATAATGAATTTCCTGTTTTGTAAATGTATGTTGTAATGAAAAATAGCTTTCAAGCTAAATAAATAAATAAATAAATAAAATAAAAAAATAACGTATATGCATGGAAAGGAGAAGGATCGTTTACCGAATATATTTCCATCACTGTACATAGCACATTAACAATAAAATTGGTATTGTGATTTTTTTACTTTTGACCTTAGATGAGGTGATGATTCTAAAATAACAACGTGAGTCCTGTCTATTAATTATTTGTGACCATGCAACCTCTCTAAGAAGTACAAGATCATTAATTAGCTCTTTGCGTTGAGGGGTTTAACTTCTTTCGAGTTTGAGGATAAAATTTAAAAAAACTTACTTGCGCAATCGTAATTGTCTGGGCAGCAGAATTTTGAGAGTTTTTTACTCGGAACGCAGCCCATCTCCAAATACAACTTGCGAATATTCATCGGGGGACAGGTGTTGTTCGCACCTGAAACATTGTTTCCATTAAAAAATCCATGAGTCCGAAATAACTTTCCATATTATGGAGCTGTTGTTGATGTTTGTTGCAACACAAATGTAATTGGAATAAAATTAACCCTCTCCCTTCGGCGATGTAAATCCATGAAATATAAATACTCACCGCATTGAGTTGGAATGAAATCCATGACAGTCTTCGGCAACGTATAGTTAGCTAATCCCGCAGTCGAGTCTATGGGAATGTCTGGGGCTAGCCCGAGCGAAAGTAGATATGTGTTATTGCAGAGATTCGCATTGTGCTCAGCGGCTGTACCCCAGGCAGAAATGCAAAGAAGCGCCAAACAAAGTAGTCCCATTGTCTTCACTCGAACTTGCACCAGCAATGCGACTAGCTCATTGTCTATTCAATATTCATGCGATAACCTTACACCTACTATCAACGTCGTAATCACACTTTCTGATACCGTCTTACCAGCTGATATTACTTGTATGTTGTCTGTCCTTATTGACAACAAATATTTATGAGTTGACGACATGTAATTATACGTTTGGGTTGAAATTAGTGAGAATTGTAACGTTGTTTGCGATGGTAATGAACTAATTATAGTATTTTCTTAGTATTTTTTGACGTTTATCTTTTCGGAATGAAGGTCAGATTTGTTTTCAATCAGCTTCGAAATTAAACTTTAACATTTGGCTTACACTTATATTTACACTTAAGGGGGGATACCCAAGTAGAGGTCTCCGATAGATATTTTAGATAATCTCCTTGTGTACCATATAAACGCAAGAAAAAGTGGGGTAGCCGAACTAATTTCCAAGATATATCACTTTATAAATTTGAGTTAGCCCTATCTTTAACATGGTAAGTCGAAAAAACACGGTAAGTTTCCTAGTAAATATTAGATTTAAACTATTTTCCACCGATAGATTTTTTCCAAAAACTTATATTATGTGTATTAGACATAGAGGTATTTATTAAGATTTTTTTATATACACCTTGCCGTACGTTTTTAAAAGTTAGGCGCCAAATTCTAAATAATTTTCCTATACCTCCTGTGTTAAAATTTCTTAATCTTCCGAAGACATCATATTGAAAACTCAATATAATTCGAGAGTTGGAAGTTACACGACATTTGATGAAACTTTTACATAAAAATATAGTTGAAATGTTGAAATAATTAATAAAAGTCGTACATTTCAACAAATAATATTTTCTGAAAATCTACTCCTTAATAAGTTTTGTAAACATTTTGGCTTAAATTAAATACCAATATTTAGGGTTGATATTAAACAATATTTTCTTAAAATTTTCAGGAATAAATAATAATCAAAACATGAAAGGAAATTTAATATTAAACCTAGAACCTCTGACGGATAATGGCATTAAGAATAATAAAGCGTTGATGAGCGAGCACCGATATGTAGCTACAACATCTCTAAGCAAACGGGCCACTCAATAAGAGATAGGTACTATACATTTTCCTGATTTGCATGTCAAATTGTCAATTCCCATATACACACTTTAGAATAATTGAATAACAGATCTCTTCTCCGTCAATTTGGTACTTTTCGATGTATTTTGACAGCTATTTCAGGGATTTTGACATTTTAACTTGACCGATTGGGCTGAAAATGTGTATGGTAAAGTTTTAGTCCTAATGACCCGGCAACATTTCAATTTGAACGGATCAACCAATGAGAAATTATATTTTTTTTATTTTGAACCAATGGACAGATTTCGAAAATTTCGGGTGTACAAAAAATCATTTTCTCGATTTTGCGTTGCACAGTTTTGGAATCTTGAATTCAAGTTCTATCAATTGTTATTTGACTGCAGTCAACAATTACATTGTGTTTTATGGTTGGTACTGCAGAATCGTTGACTCTTTGATAACAAGGAGTAACAGGGAGTCAATAAAAACACACCGTATACATTTTTATATGCTGGGATTTATTCTCAATCAATAGAAAAAAATATCTACCATAAAATATCCACTCTATAATCATTGTCCATATTATCATAACGGCCACATATAAAATATCATTGAATGTTCACTTGTCACATGCGCAGCTGTTCCGCGCACGTTATGACACATGCGCAGATAGTCTACGCTGGTGTGTCACATGCGCAGCTGTTCCGAGCACATTGTGACACATGCGCAGATGGTCTCCGCAGGTGTATTACATGCGCAGATGGTCTACGCACGTTGTGACACATGCGTAGCTCTTCCGCGCACGTTGTGACACATGCGCAGATGGTCTACGCAGGTGTGCCCTATGCGCAGCTGTTCCGCGCACGTATGACACATGCGCAGATGGTCTACGCAGGTGTATCACATGCGCAGCTGGTCCGCGCACGTTGTGCCCCATGCGCAGATGGTCTACGCAGGTGGCGCCTTCTCCTCGGAGACGGTGGTGACACCCGACGCCACCGAAGTGGTGTCGTCGGTTGCAGCGGCGCAGGAGAGTGCTGGGAATCTCTTCTGCAGGGCGGCACGGTACTTGGGGTGGCTAGAGAGAGAGAGGAGGCGTCAGTAGATGACTCTTTCATGCACTAGTGAGAATGCGTTATGCTGTGCGTGGGGGTTATGCAGTAGTAGGTTATGGAGTCTATGTTTTAAACGTTCAACAGTTGAAAGAGCTGGAAAGAGGGAAGAAATGCATTGATGACCGTTAAATTAACCTTTAGTATTGCGAGAAGACCAGAGGCCCTATTCTATAACTTTTAAGTTCCCAATGATAGAATTCGATTTCATATACTAATCCATATTGCTTATGGAATTGGGAACGAGCTGTCCAAAGGCTTGGGAATGAGAGCTTTTGTTATCGAATTTTGGGGAAGAAATATTTTTTTTTTAAATTGGGTTTGTCTTGACTATAATTATTTGTTAAAATAAAATATAATTGTGGTCTTCAACAAGTTCTTGTAACTGTAAGTATGAATTGCAAAGCCACACAATCGGTAGTAATTAGGCTTCCTCTCATTGGTCTTCCTACGTCATAGAAGGAATTGATATTTATAATGGTTAATTTCACAAGTGTAACATTTTTAAAGGCCCAAACACGATTGACGTGGACGGACGACGCGTACGCAAAGAGTTATTTCGTCCGCCCGCGTCAATCGTGCAAGGGGCGTTATACCTCAAGTGTCATGTCATGTAAAACTTATTCTTTTGAGGGCTGACCTGATCCCGTAGACGATGGGATTGTAGACGGCGTTCGCCTTGGCGAACAGCGAGCCCCAGATGGTGAACAACGGCGTAATCTTCGCGCCCTCGAAGATGCCCGCCCAGTTGATGACGAGGTACGGCGTCCACGCGAAGAACCACAGCGAGATCGTCATCAGCGCGATCTTAGCCAACTTGCACTCGGCAGACGTGTTGGTGGCCTCGGCAGACCGCAGTGATGCCACGTTCATCTTCTTCGCCTGTTCGCGCATGTTCTTCTCGTGCGCGGTGACGGCCTGGCAACATGGGAACAAGTTTAACACGAGAGCGAGGTTGGCAACTTGCACTCGGCAGACGTGTTGGTCGCCTCGGCAGACCGCAGTGATGCCACGTTCATCTTCTTAGCCTGTTCGCGCATGTTCTTCTCGTGCGCGGTGACGGCCTGGCAACATGGGAACAAGTTTAACACGAGAGCGAGGTTGCCAACTTGCACTCGGCAGACGTGTTGGTCGCCTCGGCAGACCGCAGTGATGCCACGTTCATCTTCTTAGCCTGTTCGCGCATGTTCTTCTCGTGCGCGGTGACGGCCTGGCAACATGGGAACAAGTTTAACACGAGAGCGAGGTTGCCAACTTGCACTCGGCAGACGTGTTGGTCGCCTCGGCAGACCGCAGTGATGCCACGTTCATCTTCTTAGCCTGTTCGCGCATGTTCTTCTCGTGCGCGGTGACGGCCTGGCAACATGGGAACAAGTTTAACACGAGAGCGAGGTTGCCAACTTGCACTCGGCAGACGTGTTGGTCGCCTCGGCAGACCGCAGTGATGCCACGTTCATCTTCTTCGCCTGTTCCCGCATGTTCTTCTCGTGCGCGGTGACGGCCTGGCAACATGGGAACAAGTTTAACACGAGAGCGAGGTTGCCAACTTGCACTCGGCAGACGTGTTGGTGGCCTCGGCAGACCGCAGTGATGCCACGTTCATCTTCTTAGCCTGTTCCCGCATGTTCTTCTCGTGCGCGGTGACGGCCTGGCAACATGGGAACAAGTTTAACACGAGAGCGAGGTTGCCAACTTGCACTCGGCAGAGCGCAGTGATGCCACGTTCATCTTCTTAGCCTGTTCGCGCATGTTCTTCTCGTGCGCGGTGACGGCCTGGCAACATGGGAACAAGTTTAACACGAAAGCAAGGTTGCCAGCTTGCAAGTCGGACAGCCGAGACAGTTAGCGGCGATGCCAGATCGCCCTAGAGCAGGTGTTGGCAAACTGCGGCTCCTTAGAGGTTCTTGATTGGCTCTTTATAATTTAATTCTCGAATATCTGGAATCAAAAAATTACAAATTTCGAATAAAAAATCGCCCTGAGGGGCAACAGTTGGAAGGTCATTTGATTCATTTTAGAGCCCTTGAATCACATTTAACTTGTTCAAATCTGTAATCGAAAAATTGCAAATTTCGAAGAAAAAACGCCCTGCCGGGCAACAATTGGAATGTCATTTGATTCAGTTTAGAGCCCTTGAATCACTTTTAACTTGTTCAAATCTGGAATCGAACAATTCAAAAATTCGAAGAAAAAAAACCCCTGCGGGGCAACAATTGGGGGTCTTTCAAAATATCAAAATAAGCTTGTCCTGAAGTTTATAATATTTTGAGTTTTACATTTGATTGCCTCTACTGCGGCTCCCATTATTATCTAATTTCATATTTTTTTATGAATTAAGCTCCTTGACCAAAAAGGTTGCCGACCCCTGCCCTAGAGACAAGTCACTGACCTGTACGATGAAGAAGTACGAGTAGATGATGAGCAACAGAGGCAAGAAGTAGACGAAGAAGGAGTACGCCAGGATGTAACTCTTGCTGAGCCAGGTTTTGGTCAGATAGTCCGTCCCGCAGGCTGTCATGTTGCCCTCGGGAACGTAGCGGTTCCAGCCGAACATCGGGAAGAGGGTCCAGGCCACTGACATGACCCACACCAGCAGGATGCGCAGCATGGCGGTCTTGTTGGTCATCGGCTGCGCAGACAGGCCCTGCGCGCGACACAAACATGGCGGTCAGGTCCGGTTGTGCCTTTCGGACCCTGCCCACATAATTGTGTGGGTAGCAGTAGTTTTGATAAATTACAGTGACATCTGAAGAGAAAAACTGACAACTCAACTGTTGATTATCGATGTATATGAATTACGCAATCTTTCTGGATGTGTCACAACTCTTAAAACTTAATCCTCTGACAGGGAAAAAATCTAACTTTCGGAAAATCTACGAAAATAATTATTTATCTGCGTCTGAAAAGGTTGAGCCAGGATGAACAGCCACATGCATTACTTCGCAGTCCAGACTCCAAACAACACAGATTGCATAAAGTTGTGTTGCCAAACTTCCTTCAAAGAGGTTGATAAGTTGTTATCTAATGTCATTATTACACATTGATCCTCTAGTTGATCTCTAATGCAGGAGGGTAGTTAATACAACTACCATCTGTGTCGTGAAGCGTGCCAATGTGACCTCATGGTGACCCCTAGCTGGTTTCTTTTGACCTCACTGTATACAATTCCCCGGTAAGTGATATAAAGTTAACTCTAGCCTAGGTGCCTATTCTCGAGTTAGTTGAAAATTATCATTGATAAAACAAAAGATTTCACTTGATTTCGACTAGTCGAACATTTTCGCATGCGGTTTCGATTCGAGAATAGGCACCCTGTAGTGGCCAATCTAAGGGCAAATCTTTCAATACTCTGCTAATTTTTAATGGTTGATTAGGGCTGTATTGTCAGGGCAAAAACTTAACAACCAATGACATTCCTAAAATGACTGTGTTAACTGTACGTGGCTGGAGCGATCGACCATTTTTTTAGATTGTTCAATTTTGCTGAACTCATCTCATTGGTAGGTATACCATTAACAACTTATTGAGCAAATAAAATACTTCCTGTATCAAGTTTTAGAGATAGGCGAATAAGAAAGAAGTTTATTCCCCATGTAATCTTATGACAGACTTGAACAAAATTTAATTGTATCGTTAGATTTTTCACAAAACTCATATAATTAGAATCTTCGATCAATTTACTTTCATAAAAACGTAAACCAATATCATCGTGTGCTAAATAAAAAGTTGTAAGCGATTCAATTCAAATTATGAAACAGGTCAAATAACTTTCATTTGCTGTTTCCAAGGCTTCAACCGTTAAATCATACCGCTAATATGGGACATATTATTGTACAATGAGTAGTGCAATGCAACGTTATCGTTGACTAAACTATCTGATGAAAGTACCTGACTATTAAATGCAGGCAATAGGACATGCCAAAGATAGGACGATAAGTTGTCCGCCGTAAGCGTCATGAGCGTTTTGTGGGAAAGTGTTTTATCTTTATTCTGAAACTCTTTGGTTTCAGTATCTTTAAATTACACCCAGCTGATTTTGTTGACAGCTTGAAAGCTGACAGTTTAAACCCGTATTGTTAAAAATAGTCGTTCAAAAGTAATTACACGCCTAGTAAATAATCACCAGAAAAAAACACTCCGTGTAAAAAAGGCAGCCAAGTCTCTTTACTTTAAAAAAATTCAACACCGAAAAGGAGTGATATCAAAAAAGGAGCCAAGTCAATGACATTTCCAAATATTTAATCGTATCTTTGAAATAAAAGTATAAACACCGAGAAATACTTTACAAAAGGACTTGGCGCATCGTTTTTTTAAAGACATCATTCTATCCTAAAAGTGGAAAGAAATTTACAAGTAGGTACATTTTCCTCTTTCTATTAGAGCCAGAATCTATGAATCAAGCTACTTTTAGTAATGACTATTTTATAGTTTTGTCAATGGCGATAGAAGCATGATTTTATGCTGTAATATATAAGTAATATAAGGGTGAAAGAATTACATAACAATTGGAAGTGGTGAGAATGTAGGTTTCTTTGGAAAACTTCCATGGAGTCAGGAGTCAGGATCCTCATCAGTGTGTTGTGTCTAATGTCCGCCCGTCCGATCGGGTAGCTCAGTTGGTAGAGCTCTCGCCCGGCAAGTGAGAGGTCCCAAGTTCGTGCCCCGGTTCGGTCGGATATTTTTCACAACACACATCCCTTCATATCAATTGGAAGTGGGCTCATACATATTCTTGCAGTACTGTTAATATGGCGATATTAGACTGGTATCTTTTCATAATTTGATCTTGACTGAAGGAAATCATGAAACGTTGTCAAATAATTACTAACTAATGGAACACAATTATATATTTTTGAAGTGTCAAGTGTATAAAAATAAATTTTTTAATAGAAATTCAATATGACTGTCTTCTTTGTGAAATGTATTTTTATAAAATGTGTATTAATAGAAATTGTTACATGATGAGAAGGTATAACGCATGAGACTTAATTATATTCACCACGAAACAATATTACGAAGATTACTATTGTGTATATTTATAGAAAGCATAGACAACAAGTTTCATAGCGTATATATTCATATAGAAAATATTTTACAGAAGGTATGTATAATATGTACCTAATTGAAAGATGTTTCCCTATTATTCTAAACATTCAAAATGACGGTTGTATATAAATGGCACATGCTTATGAATAGAAAAATGTCTTTAAAAAAACGATGCGCCAAGTCCTTTTGTAAAGTATTTCTCGGTGTTTATACTTTTATTTCAAAGATACGATTAAATATTTGGAAATGTCATTGACTTGGCTCCTTTTTTGATATCACTCCTTTTCGGTGTTGAATTTTTTTAAAGTAAAGAGACTTGGCTGCCTTTTTTACACGGAGTGTTTTTTTCTGGGATATCACTTCTTTTGTTAGTTTATTCATACAGCTTGTAGCACAGCTTGTGTCCGTGCAAGAACTTATTTCTTTAAAAAAATACGCCTATGCCGATTTGGATACTTAGAAAAGTTGCGTTTGGTATATAAGATTAAAATAATTATCCAAGAAGAATAGCTTTAAGTTTCGTTACAATCGGTCCAGCCGTTTTCGATATATGACGTCACTTCCGGTTTTAGCAATGGCGGCCGAAAATAATGTCGTCTTGAATTCATAATTATTACTCCTACACATTTCCAAAATTTGGTTGCAATCGGTACAGCCGTTTTTGATATATGACGTCACTTCCGGTTTTAACAATGGCGGCCGAAAATAATGTCGTCTTGAATTCATAATTATTAGTACAACACATTTCCAAAATTTGGTTGCAATCGGTACAGCCATTTTCGATATATGACGTCACTTCCGGTTTTAACAATGGCGGCCGAAAATAATGTCGTCTTGAATTCATAATTATTAGTACAACACATTTCCAAAATTTGATTGCAATCGGTACAGCCATTTTCGATATTTGACGTCACTTCCGGTTTTAAAAATGGCCGCCGAGAACACTGCAACCTTGAATTTATAATTATTTACAAAGAACGTTTACTTATATCTATTTTAAAGTATAAAGTGGTGAATTTAGCGTCATTTAGCATATTTATGACGTCATTTCCGGTATAGGTCATAAAATGTGTGACGTCATTTCCGGTTTCGATATTTGAATCATCAAATATTACTGATTACATAAAGTTGACCGTCTAAATCGTTTAGCGCTGGTTTTGTTCTAATCTGTTTAGCCGTTTTTGAGACATGATGTCACTTCCGGTTTCAAAATGGCGGCTTCCGGTTGGTTTTATAACAAGTCAAATGAAATATCAAAAGTTCAAACGTTACATAAATATCAAGACAATCGGATCAACAGTTGTTGCTGAAATGCAAATCGATGTATATTAAATTTCATGACGTCATTTCCGGTTTATTTAAAATAATGTTCAGTCTTTTGATATTGATAATCCATATAGATGACCGTCTGAAACGATTGGCGCAAATTTCGTTCCGATCGGTCCAACCGTTGACGAAATATGACGTCACTTCCGGTTTCAAAATGGCGGCACAAAAAATTCATGGGGACAAGGTTAAATCAGACGCCAAAAGTGCACACGTGGTAAAAATGTGAGATCAATCGGTTCAGCCGCTTAGGCTGTGGCCTGTTTACCGGATTTGAGCTCCAGCCTACTACTACTAAGATTATTATTATGAAAACCGCCCTAAAACACAGTTTTCACGGCCCTCTAGCGCGCAAAGGGCGTAACCTATTGTTCCCAAATTTAGTATATGTTGTAGGGTGGGCCATAGCTCGAAATTAAGATATTTCGCAACAATGTGAGATTTCTCAATTTTAAGATCCAGTAGGCCGAAAATGCCACTTTGATGCTTACAGTAAAAGTGGGTTTGCTCCAGCCTTTATATGAGAGTGTGCGCGCGCCGTACGACTTGGCTGGCGTGGAGCGACCGCTCCACTAGATTTAAAGTTCCATTGTTACCGTAAAATCATTTAAAATCAGTGTGGGTAAAGGAAATTGTGTGGTTATAAGACGGAAACCGCCATTTTTCAAATTAATTCGAATGAAAGTCACTGCCACCTATAGTTGACTGACAAAGCTTTTTCCCACAAAATGCACTGTTTGCTATCTGCGGGTTGTTACGCTTTGCACCACGCTTGCACATACCCTATTTTGTGCCAATGACATGAGTCTAGTGGTGAGAGTTGATCTTTACCTTGACGATGACGTTGTACCTGTCGAGGGCGATCACGGTCATGGTCCAGATGGAGGTGCAGCCGAATAGCGAACCGAACATACCGTAGATCTGGCACATGAGCGGTCCTGCAACATCCAATATGCAACATGCAACATGCAACATAAAAGAATTTCCAGATTTATCGACGCAAGTGCCCAAGTCTACTGGATTTCATTCATAAGATTATTAGCTCACGGTATTGTGGTGTTGAGGACTGACTTTCGTTAAGAGGCAAACAGAAGCGAACGGGAATCGCACAGTTCGTCAGAGCGTTTTTTTGAAATTGTGTCTTCCCACTTAATAATTTTAAAAAATCAGATAGTAACGACCCATAACAGCCTAATGTACTAAATAATGACGCACACTGGAGCTCATTATGACCTCTGGTACGACCTCAAAGTGTTAAATACGATATTTTTAATAAAATAATCGAAAATAATTGTATTTAACCCTTTTAGGTCAAACCAGAGGTCATAATGAACTCCAGTGTGCGGCATTATTTAGTCTATTAAGCTGTTATGGGTCGTTACTATCTGATTTTTTAAAATTATTAAGTGGGAAGACACAATTTCAAAAAAACGCTCTGACGAACTGTGCGATTCCCGTTCGCTTCCGTTTGCCTCTTAACCCTTTAACATGCGAGTTAATTTGTTGGTAGGTAGATGTAAAAATTCTAATTCCCTTTTGGGATGAGTTAGAAAGCAGATTTTTGTATGATAAGAACATAGGGTTCTCAAAAATAGTGTGCATATTTCCAAAAAAAATGTTAATTGATATTTTCTTTTATTATCATGTTGATTGCCAAAACCATTGACTTCCGCTCAGTATGGGACTCGTGACAGCTATAGCTGCAGCACTGAATGCTTCCGCCGATGTCTGAGGCCGCACTGCAAGCCAAGATTCTGGCAATATAAAGACATATTATTAATTTTGTTCAATGCTACGACATGCCTTCATATTTAAAACGTAGAGTAAAATTAAGCATATTGTTGTGCTGCGTCAGCTTTCCGTGCAATCTTGGCCTATGTAAGACGAACTCAGTCGGACGAGTGAAGAATTTGACCTTGGTCTGTACGTAAGAACGGGGCGGTTCCGTTTGTCACTAGACATCGACGACAGATGACTGGCCAGTCGCATGTCCCCACCCCCAGTGTACGTCAATGCCAAAACGTAAGAGATAATGGGCATACTCTTAAATGGTTAAATCCACTTGTGGATGAAACTTTTTTAGTGGATGAGGCTACAGTGAAAGTTAAAAGTAAAAGCGAAACTACAAATGGTGACAGATGTGGGATTTATAAAATTAATGTGGCTGATAACTTGTAAAACTCCGAATAGTGCAAGACTGGGTGAGCTCTGATAATAGATCATTGCGACCATGATGACGATGATGATGATGACGACAATTATGCATGTTGTTTAAAATGATCTGTTAAAATATAGAAAGTTGCCAAATCTTTGAATTTTGCTGACCTTAGAAGGAAAACAGAATATCGGTAATGGCATTATTTAAAATCGATTAGATTCTCTAAAAAAAATTATAAAATATTACAAAATAACAATTATGTATTATTTCAGACAAAAGAATTGTAATAAAATTAAAATTTTGAGTACATGAAACTTTATAACAATCTCTCATTTCTATATGAACTAGTCAAGTTCCAAAGAAGTCCATGTCCTGCGCATCTAGCCCTAGTTGATGATGACGATGACGATGACGATGACGATGACGATGATGATGACGATGACGATGACGATGACGATGACGATGACGATGACGATGACGATGACGATGACGATAATGATGACGAAGACGATGACGATGACGATGACGATGACGATGACGATGACGATGACGATGACGATGACGATGACGATGACGATGACGATGACGATGACGATGACGATGACGATGACGATAATGATGACGAAGACGATGACGATGACGATGACGATGACGATGACGATGACGATAATGATGATGACGATGACGAAGACGCTGACGAAGACTAAGACGATGGTCGATGACGATGACGATGATGACGCGGACGATGATGACGATGACGATAATGATAATGATAATGATAATGATAATGATGACGATGACGACGACGATGACGATGACGATAATGATGATGACGATGACGACGACAAATACTCACCCAGCGCCCACGTCTCGTAGTAGCAGTTGATGACCATCGGCGGTGACATCGTGAACATCATGAGGAAGTCGGAGAAGGCGAGGTTGACGACCAGCAAGTTGGACGGAGTTCGAAGCCCCTTCGTCGTCGAGAAGATGTAGACGACCATGCCGTTGCCGATGACGGAGATCATGCCGAGGATGGCGATGACGAAGCCCAGGAGGCCGTGCCAGAGCGGGTTCAGCGGGGCGAACTGATACCTGCAGGCAGAGTGTGTTCATAAATTATTTAATAACTCAATCGACTGTCCTCAACTTCTGTCTAAAATCAATTTTTCAGTTCCGTCCCGCCTCACTCGCCACAAATCATCATTTAAAACTCATAAAAGTGGGATAAATATTTTTAAACATTCTTGTGTTAATTGAATTATGTATACTTTTGATAATATTAACTTTCAAACTGATAACCCATTAGATATATTTAACAATTCTATTGAAAACATTAGGTCCACTTTAAATAAAAATGCATTTTTTGATTAAGCCACAGTTTAGATTAGGTTCATAGATTAGCATTAGATTAGTATAATTTAGTTTGTGGTGATTCTTTACATTTTTCCTTTTTATTTTTTAACTTATTGTATCAATAGCTTTTCTCTGTTAGTTTTTCATATTTGTTGTTGTTGTTGTTTTATATGTTTTATATGTATGTCCACTTGAGGAGTTTAACTCTGTTGGATATATTATACAAAATAAATGTATCAGAAATACAAAATACAAAATACTTTAGAATTCATTTAAAATACCTTATTTGAATTACATCCAAACAAATAATTTTCTCGACAAATAAGATTTATGAATGTAAAGATTTTATGATTTATTAAGGTTGAATTTTTAAACGAACTATACCTCATATCGTCTCAAAATTGTTAGCAAAGTGTGAATAAAATTAATCCAAAAATCGCCCTGAGGGACAAAGCGTTGCCGTGCCTCCCTTGTGCTCCCCCCCCCCCCCCCATCTCCCAGCCCCTGGCACGATCCAGATTCCTGCCGGAGCCAAGATCTTTTTATCAAAGTATTGAAATTTATCTCGATTGACATTGACATCACATAGTAATTCCAAATACCAATACATAAAATTCCTTTAATATTTGTTGTTGACAATAACAGTAATTGTACATTCACTCTATTTCTGGACGAAAGATAACATTCAAAGGATTTGTTGTCAAAAGATTTTTTGTTATACAAAAGATAACAATAATTCATATCATTAATACATTTTACAGTATTTTGTATTTTATTAACGCTGAAAATATAAAATTCTCTGAAATAATGTTATTTGAAATACAAGATACAAAATACTCCTTAAAAAGTTCGTGAAAATACAAAATACAAAATGTATTTAAAATACATGTATTTTACGGAACAGGTTGGGTGAGTGGGTAACGCTCTGAACTTGTATTCCGGAGGCCCGGGTTCGATTCCCGCGGCCGTCCTTCCTGACTGGGGTTTTTTCGTGGTTTTCCCTCAGTCGACAGGCAAATGCTGGGAAGGTACCCTACAAATAGGCCACGACCGCCTCCTTCCCACCTTCCATCCTTACCTACTCTTCACCATCATCTCCCAATCATCATCATAATCATTCATCCGTCGCCATTAGCCTCGCTGCAGAACAGTGCGATGTTAAGCCCCAGACAAAAAAATACATGTATTTTCTATACTGCCCATCTCTGCCTGCAGCTTCCAGGAGGCCAAGTCTTGAAACTTACGCCTTCAGGACGCAAACGCTCTTGGATGTCAACAAGTCCCATTTACTGTAAGAATGATGACCTTGAAATCTACAGATAACTGTTTAGCTTCATTTTAAATAAGGTTTTAATGACTGAATAACATCTGTAATTATAATTATAATGTTAATAAATTGTTTGCAATAGATTGCTGGATGCCAATCAAATAAGTGGCTTGAAGTTAAATTAATGTTAAAATGGCGATCATTCATACAGTAAAGCGGACTTGTTGACGTCCTAGAACATTTGCGTCCTGAAGGCGTAAGTTTCAAGACTTGGCCTCCTCTACTCACCAGTGCGCATCCACCAGGTACAGCATCTCTGGCGGGACTCGATCCACGACCGTCTGGTTGGCGTAGCCGCCGCCAGTCGGCCACTGGTAGGCGCTGAAGCTGCATGGACCAGTCACGTGACCTCTACTCACCAGTGCGCGTCCACCAGGTACAGCATCTCTGGCGGGACTCGATCCACGACCGTCTGGTTGGCGTAGCCGCCGCCAGTCGGCCACTGGTAGGCGCTGAAGCTGCATGGACCAGTCACGTGACCTCTACTCACCAGTGCGCATCCACCAGGTACAGCATCTCTGGCGGGACTCGATCCACGACCGTCTGGTTGGCGTAGCCGCCGCCAGTCGGCCACTGGTAAGCGCTGAAGCTGCATGGACCAGTCACGTGACCTCTACTCACCAGTGCGCGTCCACCAGGTACAGCATCTCTGGCGGGACTCGATCCACGACCGTCTGGTTGGCGTAGCCGCCGCCAGTCGGCCACTGGTAGGCGCTGAAGCTGCATGGACCAGTCACGTGACCTCTACTCACCAGTGCGCATCCACCAGGTACAGCATCTCTGGCGGGACTCGATCCACGACCGTCTGGTTGGCGTAGCCGCCGCCAGTCGGCCACTGGTAGGCGCTGAAGCTGCATGGACCAGTCACGTGACCTCTACTCACCAGTGCGCATCCACCAGGTACAGCATCTCTGGCGGGACTCGATCCACGACCGTCTGGTTGGCGTAGCCGCCGCCAGTCGGCCACTGGTAGGCGCTGAAGCTGCATGGACCAGTCACGTGACCTCTACTCACCAGTGCGCATCCACCAGGTACAGCATCTCTGGCGGGACTCGATCCACGACCGTCTGGTTGGCGTAGCCGCCGCCAGTCGGCCACTGGTAGGCGCTGAAGCTGCATGGACCAGTCACGTGACCTCTACTCACCAGTGCGCATCCACCAGGTACAGCATCTCTGGCGGGACTCGATCCACGACCGTCTGGTTGGCGTAGCCGCCGCCAGTCGGCCACTGGTAGGCGCTGAAGCTGCATGGACCAGTCACGTGACCTCTACTCACCAGTGCGCATCCACCAGGTACAGCATCTCTGGCGGGACTCGATCCACGACCGTCTGGTTGGCGTAGCCGCCGCCAGTCGGTCACTGGTAGGCGCTGAAGCTGCATGGACCAGTCACGTGACCTCTACTCACCAGTGCGCGTCCACCACGTACAGCATCTCTGGCGGGACTCGATCCACGACCGTCTGGTTGGCGTAGCCGCCGCCAGTCGGCCACTGGTAGGCGCTGAAGCTGCATGGACCAGTCACGTGACCTCTACTCACCAGTGCGCATCCACCAGGTACAGCATCTCTGGCGGGACTCGATCCACGACCGTCTGGTTGGCGTAGCCGCCGCCAGTCGGCCACTGGTAGGCGCTGAAGCTGCATGGACCAGTCACGTGACCTCTACTCACCAGTGCGCATCCACCAGGTACAGCATCTCTGGCGGGACTCGATCCACGACCGTCTGGTTGGCGTAGCCGCCGCCAGTCGGTCACTGGTAGGCGCTGAAGCTGCATGGACCAGTCACGTGACCTCTACTCACCAGTGCGCGTCCACCACGTACAGCATCTCTGGCGGGACTCGATCCACGACCGTCTGGTTGGCGTAGCCGCCGCCAGTCGGCCACTGGTAGGCGCTGAAGCTGCATGGACCAGTCACGTGACCTCTACTCACCAGTGCGCATCCACCAGGTACAGCATCTCTGGCGGGACTCGATCCACGACCGTCTGGTTGGCGTAGCCGCCGCCAGTCGGCCACTGGTAGGCGCTGAAGCTGCATGGACCAGTCACGTGACCTCTACTCACCAGTGCGCATCCACCAGGTACAGCATCTCTGGCGGGTCTCGATCCACGACCGTCTGGTTGGCGTAGCCGCCGCCAGTCGGCCACTGGTAGGCGCTGAAGCTGCATGGACCAGTCACGTGACCTCTACTCACCAGTGCGCATCCACCAGGTACAGCATCTCTGGCGGGACTCGATCCACGACCGTCTGGTTGGCGTAGCCGCCGCCAGTCGGCCACTGGTAGGCGCTGAAGCTGCATGGACCAGTCACGTGACCTCTACTCACCAGTGCGCATCCACCAGGTACAGCATCTCTGGCGGGACTCGATCCACGACCGTCTGGTTGGCGTAGCCGCCGCCAGTCGGCCACTGGTAGGCGCTATAGCTGGGCTCGTGTAGCAGAGACATGCTGGAACACGTGCGTCGTTAATCTACACTCTAGAGGTCTTTAATAGGTATCATGTTTCAATTCTATGTGAGGTTTTCACTGAATAAAAAAATAACTTTTTTGAGAATTTTTGGAATTTTTGGAAGAGAGAGTGTTTCTTTTTTTAATAATCTGTGATTTTTTAAATTCGTTTATGTTATCAAAATGTTCACAGATATATTTAGTTTTTCATACTTCGGTAGTCGTCGACCATGTCTTTAGTTCCCATAAAACAAACAATACGTTTTGCAGGTTTTTTAAAATGTATCACATGATACTTTTTCGTTTCTCTGTACAATTATGTAAAATTTAATACATTACTATTTAGTATTAAGTTTCATTTACACAAGTGGTGGCGTAAACCAGGCATCGTAATTATTAACTTTAGAAACTGTAAGTTCACCTACTATGTTTTATATAATAAAGATGTTTGAACAAAGTTCCTATAAGAAGATATCTAGAAAGAAAGTTGGATCGTGGAGTGCCAATAATGAGGTTATCTTCACCCTTGTGGCATCATTGGCATTGTCATCGCCCAACATGCTCAAGATATCTACTTAGCATGTACTATTGTACTATTTTACAATAGTAGCATGGCATGTACTATTTTTATCTCATATTATGACAATGTTTATGCTAGGGATGGAGCGAACTTGGATTTTGATATCGACTATCGATATCATTTATATATCGATACTTCGATATATCGATATATTGAAATATTGAAATATCGAAATATCGAAATATTGATATGGAAATAATATTTAGAAGTATAGGTATGGAAATATTGATATATCGTATGAATGTATTAAATTGCTCCTAAAACTGCTAGGAATTTCAAAAGAAAATTTAAAAAAAAAATAACACAGCCGTTCCAAAATAATATAGGGTCGCGGCCGCTGGAATTTTTCTGGCAAAGACTTGGTATATGGGAGAAAAAATTATTTTTATAAAATTCAATTTTTTACATTTTTGAATTGAAATATATGGTTTATCCAACTAGATTATGTTATAAAATGTCATTCACGATAATTCTGATAAGAAATTGGGGTCGTGAAAACTCTCTAGATTAAAAATATTTAGTTTTTTAAATTCGAAATAGGGCATATTTACTGTTAATATATCCTTCATTTAACTGATGTAATAACTGTCAGAACACAGTGTGTAGACTTCACTTCGAAATCAGCGTTCTATTTGTATAAATAAGTAATTTATTAGAGTTTTTGTCACAGATAATTTACGTCCCATTTACGAAGTCTTTGCCAGAAAAATTCTCGCTCACCGGCCAGATAAGAAAGAAAATGTGAATAATCTGAGAAATTGTCCATAAATCTTGTAAACGCTGCACTGCAAATATGAATTATTTTGCCATAGTAGGTATAAACTTCAATTAAGAACATAATTGTATCATGCGGTAAAGCTTCAATATATCGATATTTCAATATTCGATATTTCAATATTTCGATATTTCAATATTTCGATATTTCAATATTTCAATATATCGATATATCGATATTTCGATATTTCAATATATCGATATTCAATATATTCAGGTATCGATATTTCGATATTTTTTTGATATCGATATAATATATTGATATATCGATATTTTCTCCATCCCTAGCTTATGCAAACAATGTTTGTGCACTATACTGCTGAATAAAATTAATTAATAAATACAAAAAAATAGTCATGTAGCCAGATACTTGTAACACGAGAGACAAGAAATATAATTCTCAGAAGGTTAGTTTAAAATTTTCAGAAGCCACACTCACATCACGGGAAACCTGGTATCTTACTGATTCTGATTTGAATAACCAGAATCGCCTTAATTCATCATCTTTAAAGTGGGACAAGGCTCCAGCAATGTTGTAATTCGTTGTAATTCCTAAACATTATTACTGATGAAACAATACCTTATACAACACCACAAACCCATTACACCTTACCGTCCAATTATGATCTTATAATTGAAGTAATGCCAAATTAGTTTATATTTGCAAAGCAGCTTTGACATATTTATGGCAAATTTATCACATTAGGTATACACTTTTTCTTTCTTATTTGGCCGGTGACCAAATATATTGAGACTATTTTCAATATCTTTTTATTCCTCTTGAAATTTTAGGAGCAATTTAATTCCGATATTCAGGGATTACTTCATGTCTCCCTGTGTTATCTTATGTGGTTAAAAGTGGAACTATTGAATCAAGAATATCTCATTTATATCATATTTGTCATCAATCATATCATATAATCGTATTCATATAATGCCATATTGTAATATCATTATCATATTATCATAATCATTAATTATATAACAATCATAATTAATAATTTCTTATAATGTTACTGTGTCTATTGCATCCATTTTATAATGACAGTGTTTATCAATAAAGTTAATAGTACCAGGAAAGAGCAAATAAGCTTTGCTTGTTGGGAGCCCTTAAAATAGTAACACAGTTACGAAATTTGCAAAAAATTCTTGGATATGTAAATATTTTAAAAGTTAATTTATTCACCCAAAAGTTATTTTCAGAATTTCCTACCCCAATGGCACTCACCTTGTAGGAATAATATCAGCACGTCTGAGAAGACTGGAAGAAAATCGTCCTGTAAAAGTCGAACTACTCCAGACTAACTGCCAACGACGTCGTCAAACCCGCCAGTGAAGTCTCAGACGCCTCGGACTCGTCTCCAGGGCGTCGCGACGTCGGTTATATACCTCGCGAGGCGTCTTCCGTGGGGCTTCCATCGTCCGTCTTGGGGTGGCAGTTCATTAGGTTGGGGTGGTATTAGACACAGGGTCGGCGTCGGCAATGTTGGACCAACAAGGGATCAAGATCGATTGACTATAGGTTGTAATAACTAGGACTCCTCTTTGTGTCAGCGACCCTTCGTACCAGGAACTGCAGGGCGATTGTATAACTTTCTTAGCCGAGATAATGGATCGTTATCTATACCAATTGATGAAAGTAAACTATTAATATCATTGTTAATCATTTAAATTGAGCAAAAGTTATGAGGATATGAAATATAATCACATTATTTATCACAGGAAGTCGACTTTACGCACTTGGAATTGCTTTACCTTCTGTTAGGCTAAATTACTTTCATCAATTGGAATCGATAACGATCCATTATCTCGGCTAAGAAGTTATACAATCGCACTGCAGGAACCGGAACCGGACCTCTAATAAATTTGAACATTATTTGGGAACGGTTCCATAAAGGTTCTTTAAATTATTAATGTCATTGAATTTTTACTTGCCTTTCAAATCTGAATTTATTTATTACCATTTACAGTTTTTCAAATAAATTATCCCTGAGTCAAATCAATGTTCGACATTTCTGTACATGTAAGTTCCCAAAACTCCATTTAAAAAACTTAATTTGAATTATTGTCCGAGTTTGATTGGACCGATTGGAACACTTATGGAACTGAAATGGAACCGGGATCGAACCGTTATTTTATTTTTCCAGGGACCGGTACTGAATCGGAACCGATATTCATTTGGGTTCCAGTCCCTGCTGATAACACTACCAAATTAGGCCCTGATAAGGGATGAACAGCTTGCTTTAAATACAAATAAGAATTGGACATGAATGTAGCCCCCAGCGACAGCATGGCCTCCCATGTAAACGACAAATAAAAGATAATTGATTTGTAATCGCGAATTCTTGGATCTTTGGTCTGGCTAATTCCTGCGTTACTGGCGACATATACATTGTATTTTATGAATGATTATAATGACGATGACGATGAAGGATGGGTAAGGATGGAAGGTGGGAAGGAGCCGGTCGACGTTGCTTATCAGTAGAGAACCTTCCCAGCATTCTCTCGCGACTGAGGTAACCACGACAAAACCTCAGTCAGGAAGGACGTCCGCGGGAATCGAACCCGTGACCTCCAGAGTGCATTACTGCCCCAACTACTCTGCCAAGAACTACGACGTCTTGACCTATAGTAATTGGTGACCCTCCCATCATTTGTCTGGTACCAACATGGAGTTATCGGAGCTGATTAACCCCAATTTCCGAGGGTTTTAAAACCATGGAGGTCGAAGAGCTTGCTTCTGCAGTTTTACGGTACTTCCCCGTCAAGCTGATGATAATGAATATCATTAATATTCTATTTTCTTCTCTAGAACTGAACTTAATCTTAAGATCTTAAGATAGAAACCTTAGGAAGTTTCGTCTTTAAGACGTTTCATAATTTTTTCGCGTTACTTTGGAAGGCTTCTTCTTAACAACCTTAACTCTGCCTATAATTAACTTGAAGAGGTAAATAGTTAGTGAAATACCTTGGAATGGGCAGGGGGAGGGGGAGAGGGGAGGGGGGGAGCACGTGACTGACTCTTCCATGTGACGTAATAGGTGGGTCAAGCTTTCTTTATGACATTGGCGGTTTGATCGGAAACATAACAGGTCATTTTTTTTTGTTGAAAATGGCATACCAACAATATAAAAGTAAAAAAAAATCAAGTAATTCGAAAAAATCCAAAAATATATTTTTTAAGATTACATTCAAATAATACATCACATTTCCTAGTTTCTCGGACATAGATAAATCAAACAAGCTGTAGACAAATAAATTAATGCGATTAAGATTTTAGTCGATTCATGTTTAATATTTTCTTTCTTAAAATGTATTCTTTCATTTAATAAACACGCATTTTAAATGTATCTTTACTGATAAGTACATAAAATGCCAGAACAGGGCGCCAGAACATCCTCTTCGGGAGCCGTGCTAGCGCCGGCGCTACTCTGAGTTGGTACGCGTGCGCGCGCTACAAGACGGTGGTAGGGGAGAGGGGGATATCGCTCAAGCCAGAAGTTAGTTGACTTGTCAGTTGGTTTATTGATGTATATTGATATTGTTTAAATAATCACAACACTTTAAAATGTTTATAAGTACACTTGTAAAGTTATACAGTGATTTTATAAAACTGGGCAAACTATTACACTTGAAAATATAAAAATTTGAAGAGCAAAGTTAAAATATGTTATAGGTACCTACTTTAAAAATTAAAAATTAGAATACCGAAATTAGCTAAGTCATAGCGTAGCTGTGAATAATTTGAACAAAGCTTAAGTTTAACAAAGACTTCTGAGTAAACAAGAAGTCCCTCCTGGATAGAATATCATCACTAGAAAGACAAATTGTTCCCATAGATTAGTTCTTTCTGGAGATCAAACTGTGAAATATCAGAAAAAACCAGAGAAGGACAGAATTCTGTTATTTTCTCAGAAGACTTGACTGGGTCAAAGTGTTTGACACTTTCAAGAGAATGCGAGTTGGTAGGGACTGGGTGGCAAATTTAAATTAATATGATTTCATAGGGGATCAAAGATCTGTTCGTTCGCTCTACACTAGCGACACGGGAATTACACTGGCCGACACTCGCCCTATGCCGAGTGTGGAAAGTTTATACACCATTTCCACTTTTTGTCGGTCGAAGACTTCAAGTGTAGCCATTGCAGAGCGAACGAACAGACCATTCATGGGGAAGGGGGGGGGGGGGGGGGCAACTTGAAGCTCATTGAAATAGCCACTTTGATCCTTATAGTAAAAGTGCGGGTTGCTCCCAAAGTGGTTACATAAGTAACAACCAACTTTAACTTATGTAAACACCTTGGGTTGCTCCAGACTATTTCAATGAGTGTGTGCGCCGTACGACATGGCTGGCGTGGAGCAACCGTTCTACTAGATTCTGCACTAAATATGTTACCATGGAGGTATAATGAGACCACGGCCGGTTGGAAACGGTGGTGATTTCAAAAGTGTTATATTATTGAACCAACTGATTGTTTATCTCCATGACAATATAAACAACATCAAATTCTTGATCTCAAAATTCTCGTACACCTTATCAAAATTACTTACAGTAAGGATGGCACCCAAAAAGATGGGAAGTGTAAAGAAATTCCCTTATGAAAAAGAACTATATAAAATGTAAAGTATTTTTAATTTACTATATAATTCATTTAGTTTTTCAAATTTACTATATAATACATATAGATACTCCGATTTACAATATAATTCATATAGTTATTCCGATTTACTATATACATTGTAAAGTTTTCTTCAAATATACTATAAGTATAGTATAGTTTTTCAATTTACTATACACGCCGTATAGTTTTTCTCTTTAACTATTAAAGAATCGTTGTTTTTAAAACAACTATATAATATGAATAGTATTTTTAAATTTACTATATAATTCAAATGGTTTTTCCGATTTACTATATAATTCATATAGCTATTCCGATTTACTATATAAATTGTATAGTTTTCTTTTAATATAATATAAGTATAGTAGGAAGTGATTTTAATTTACAATACAAAATGAATACTTTTTTAATTTACTATACCCTTATTAAAATGTACTATTCACAACGAATAGTTGTTTGAAATTACTATTGGTTTCCAATAGAATTTTAAAAACTTTAGAGAGCCGATAGTATTTTTGAATAACTATTGGTGAACATTTAATTACTATGGAACCCAATCTAAAAAAAAAATCTATTGAGATCCAATATTATTTTCTAATTACTGTTGGTACCTAACCATTTTACATTATAGTTATTTTGTAAAACTTTAGGAAGGCCATAATATTTCAGTAACACACTTCCACCCAAAACCCACTCAAACACACCCACACAGGTCTTAAACATTGAATATTGAAATATAAGTTATACCGGTGCTCTTTGTACTAGTATTTTACATCAAATTATAATGCCTATGTGTATATTGCACCTCCATTATTCACACATGCAACAAAATATGTCAAGTAATGTAATAAGATGCAATGGCATGAATAAAACTAATTGTTCAATAAAACACTTTTAAGTCAACTTTGCAGTAGGTAAATTATGTGATAAACTGAATGGTGGAGTCGCAATTCAAATCGGAGCTCAAACAAATCCTGTAAAAATATTCTAATGTCTTAGCACTCGATAGTTGTTTTTCACATCAGGCTTGTATATATCCAAGTTCTAGTTTTACTATACCTAATAGACTACGAATAGTATATTCCCAAAAGTGTATTCTTATAGTTAATAACCAATAGTTATTTCCAATAGTAAATCTGATCCCAGAAAAAACACTCCGTGTAAAAATACCAGCCAAGTCTCTTTAACTATAAAAAAAAATAGAAGAAATCTAAAAATTCAGCACTGAAAAGGAGTGATATCAAAAAAGGAGCCAAGTCAACGAATTTTCCAAATTTTAATCGTACCATTGAAATAAAAATATCAACCCCCGAGAAATACTTAAAAAAAGGACTTGGCGCATCGTTTTTTTAAAGACACTTTTCTATCCTAAAAGTATAGGAAGAACTCTACAAGTATATTTTCCTGAGTATATCACATTCATTATCGACGAATCATACTACGTTTTAATATAACTAGTACTCTTACCTACTGGCAGTTTTGGTATTTTGTCAATATTCAGAGGAAATAAACGGATAAACGAATAACGAATAAACGGAAGCGGCCTAGTCTATTCGTTATTGCCACTATTTCTAGGGTCATATTAATCAATCATACTTCTCAATATCGTGACTGAGGGAAATAGCGAAAGCGCTCATTACAAGAAGGCCGTCAATGAGATTTGTATAAGTGACTAGTGCACTGAGCCATGCTGCTCAAATAATTACTGACTAGATTTTTATCTAAAGTAATACGTTATGTAATTTATGAATTTTTTTGGTATAAAATGTTAATTAATAGCAATTAATTACACGGCGAGAAGGTTCAAAGTATAATGCTGTAGTAGGTATGTTGATGTACCCACAAAACTATAGGTACCTACCAATCACAAACACAACTGTTCTGTATTTATTGCTTGTAAGACAATGCTATGTTTCTTTGCGTACTTATATTTAAATTTAAAATATTTTACAGAATGTTCAATATTTAATTTGAAAGTTTTGTCCCAATTTTTCTAGGCATTTCTGAACTACGTAGTATGTGAGTGGCATAAGCTTAAGAATAGAAAAATGTCTTTAAAAAAACGATGCGCCAAGTCCTTTTTTTAAGTATTTCTCGGGGGTTGATATTTTTATTTCAATGGTACGATTAAAATTTGGAAAATTCGTTGACTTGGCTCCTTTTTTGATATCACTCCTTTTCAGTGCTGAATTTTTAGATTTCTTCTATTTTTTTTTATAGTTTAAGAGACTTGGCTGGTATTTTTACACGGAGTGTTTTTTCTGGGATATCACTTCTTTTGTTAGTTTATTCATACAGCTTGTAGCACATGTCCGAGCAGGGACTAATTTCTTTAAAAAAATACGCCTCAACCGATTTGGTTACTATGAAAAGTTGCGTTTGGTATAAGATGAAAATGATTATCCAAGAAGAATAGCTTAAGTTTCGTTATAATCGATCCAGCCGTTTTCGATACATGACGTCACTTCCGGTTTTGAAATAGCGGCCGAATTCCGGTATAGGTAATAAGAAAACAATCTAGTTTTATCTAGTTGATACCTTCATGAACGACCATCTGAATTCCTAATCCCTATATTTCCGTAAAATCGGTCATGCCGTTTGTAATATATGACGTCACTTCCGGTTTCATTTAGTGGTTCCTGCCGCCATTTCCGGTACCATTAATTTATTTATTCATTTTTCACAATTGATTTTTCAAATAAATAGCAGAATGAATACGCAGGAGCTAGTTCAGTTGCAATCGGTACAGGCGTTTTAGATATATGACGTCACTTCCGGTTTCAGGAATGGCGGCCGAGAACACTGCTACCTTGAATATATAAATTGTATTGTCTATGTTACAATGTAAGTTAATTATGTACGTATTTTAAGTATAATTTGTTGAAATAAGTTAAATATTGCGTATTTATGACGTCACTTCCGGTTTAGAAAAAAAGAAAATAATATTTTTTTTATTGATACTTCATAAAGATGACCATCTAAATCGAATGGCGCTAATTTCGTTCTAATCGGTCCAGACGTTTTTGAGTTATGACGTCACTTCCGGTTTCAAAATGGCGGCTTCCGGTTGGTTTTATAAAAAGGCACCTCAGACGCCAAAAGTGCACATGTGGTAAAAATTTCAGGTCGATCGGTTCAGCCGCTTAGGCTGTGGCGGTGATAGCGACGTTTCGTGATATCATCAGAATCATCATCATCTTCAGAATCAGAAAGTGGTGTAATTTCACTGTTTTCTCGGTCCTCTAGCGCGCAAATGGCATAACCTATTGTTCCCAAATTTGGTATATGTAGTGGGGTGGGCCATAGCTCGAAATTAAGATATTTCGCAACAATGTGAGATTTACCAATTTTGAGATCCAGTAGGCCGAAAATGCCATGTTGTTGCTTACAGTAAAAGTGTTTGGTCTGCTCCTCAGTTTATTAGGCATTTACGGTATGTTGAGTGACTGTGAGTGTATAGTACGACTTGGCTGGGTGGAGCGACCGCTCCACTAGATATGTGTGGGAATAGTAATATGCCAGTAGTCATATAGTAATTTAAGGGGAAGGAAGAGCCTCTGAATGAGGACCTCGGCTGGAAAGCAGTTATCGTCCCGTCTCGTTGAAGATAGACTAGATGTTAAAGCGACAAAGTTGTGGAGAATGAATTGCAGATTATGCAGCGTTGACTACTTATTTGAAATTTTTAATCACCTTAAAGTTATAAGTAGTTATATGTTGCGTAATTATTGAGTAAATAAAACTAATAATTTAAAAAATTGGTTCAACGACGATTAAACTAGATTTAATTTCAAGCAACTTTGGTCTTGAAACTTTTATTCTAACTTGATCGGTAGAGGCAAAATTTGCTTTCTCACACCATCAATGTTATGAGTTTTGCATAAAACCAGGGGCACTGAAACCGACTGAAGTTGCAAGTAAACATTCTGGGAGTTCCAGTAACGGTGTGGAAGGGAATGATGGGAGGGTCCTAATAGACAGCATGGAAATATAAATAGTGCACTGATAGCGAGAGTTTGTATGTCAACAATAATCATCAGTTTCCCCGGCATTTACACAATCAACGACGACTGGAGACAGACGGACCTCAGAGCTGTCTAAATCATCTAACCTAATTTATAAAAATCTATCTATCATAAAGTGTATACCGTCTAAAATGTTGGAAATGGCCTAAAATTAAATTTTCATTGTAAGTTGATAAAATGTAAGTGAAAATTTTCAGAAACATAGAATGTTGATATTCAAAACAGCCATGTACAAATCTTCCCAACAATTTAATTTATCATAAGAAAATTCGCTGTTGTATTAATAAAGACTTCACTTAATATTATTTTTTATGCTATTTTTTAAATTTTAATTTAAATATTTATGTTTTTTTGAAGATATAAATATATTTTTGCTAATTGAATAACTGTTGAAATCGGCAACACTTCTCTAAGCATCCATAATAATTCACTGTAAATAGTAGCATCTCGGGCTATCTATTATTCTTGAGTCAATCTCGGCAAGGTTATGTCACGATGTGTATTTATTCTCATTGTGACAACAATGTCGAACAGTTTTCCCGTCTACAATTACTAGTGCAGAATAACAGATGAATTTCGACGCTCGCTAAGAGCACATCAATGTGTGTCTCTACTGTATGCACTATTTTATTATTTATAACTGAAAACTGTATGTTATAAAGGTAAAGAAATATTTTTGGTTGCAATGTGTATCATAGCAACTGAATGATAATTATACATTGTACGTGTTATTTCACACGTTAATCCCGAACACAGGTTTAGGTCACCGATAGCAATGATTTGTCAGACAAACGGCGAATAATTATTTAATTGTTGTATTGACCGTTATCATTACTCCAACCATTCCATTTAAAAAAAAAATCGATGTAGGTGTCAAAGGTTTCAAAATATAACATATAAAGTGTGTGACTTTTTGTTGATTTTTTCTACTAGTTTTGAGCAATGAAATAATATATGATATTATTTCAAAATTTCCTAATTCATTGATTTATAAATTTCACAACATACCACTTATATAGTCCGGAGAAAAGGCTGGAAATATTCATGTGTATTTTTATTACTTTATTTCATTATTTTTCGTATTTTCTACTCTCTACTTAGAAGAAGTAGACAGTAGACAGTGTCTACGTTCTATTACAAGAACCACATGCACAAAAACTAAAATGATTTTCTTGCTCTGATTGCGATAATATTATTCTCTTAGTAAAGAACCCAGAGAGAAATGAGACTACCTATACCTATTCGTAAACAAATTTATCCAATGGCCTTTATACTCTCAGGTGGTGAAATAAGATCAGTGTCATATATCGCCGTTATAATGGTTAAAAATCAATAAAAGGATTTGCAATCTTTGAATCTATTAGATAAGTGTTGAACACTTTATTGCGTGTGATTATTCTTGATCCTCGATGATTTTGTTCGTGTTGTGAAAGTGATGCCAATTATGTCATTTGAGTTGGTAGCCAGTCTGGACCCAGCGATCATAACAACAATACTCGGGGTATCAGATCTCACTTCTGTTTACATTTTTTGCATGGGAACTAAAGTCGGAAGAAAACATTCATATCAAACATTGTTCCCAGTTAGACCAATCACAGTAATGACAACAAATTCGTCCCCAAATCTGGTCCCGCCTTATTTACCTATAAAAACCCCGCCCACAATAGCAATTAGAGCTGATTCTCTAGGAGCAGTCAGCCGGTCCTTCCCCTTAATATAGTAAATATGTATAGTAAACTTGTACAATAATATATGTATAGTAAATGAACAATATTTTCTTATAGTATTTTCTTATAGTAAAAGAGTATAGTATTTTGATATAGTATTTTGTGGTAAATTTGTATAGTAATTTTGCATAGTATTTTCCTACCATAAAAAAACACTCCGTGTAAAAATACCAGCCAAGTCTCTTCAACTATAAAAAAATATAAGAAATCTAAAAATTCAGCACTGAAAAGTAGTGATTAAGCGAGCGGAGCGAGCGTCTCCACTTGACTCTTGCGGCACTTTCTCTGTGTGTGTGTTTGTTTTTTTTTTTTTTTTTTTTTTTGTTTGCTGGTTCAACCCAGTCCGCACCGGTCAACGTATCGATCTGAAATTTTGCACACACCTTCATCTCATACTAACTTAGACCTGTATAGTTTTTGAGAAAGATCCGTTCACAAATAAAAAAAATCGTGTTTTCCCATATAAATAGCATTGTAGGTTCGAGGAGTCCGTTGCGGCCGCCCGATGCGCTCCATTCAAAACAACTCGGAAGCAAGCAGCTGTCTATCTATTATTGTTTGAATACGTAACAATTATTTCTTTGCGGTTAGATAATAGTTAAAGTAATACATGCGAGGTATACTTATAGGGTTTATTTTATTATTTTTGAAGATGTAGTTAATAGGTATAGGTATTTATTGTTTATGAGAGTTTTAACATGCAGTCTTACTTCCAATCTTTTCAAAGGCTGAGCAAATTATTTGTAGACCGATGAAATGTCTGCTTGATTGTAGAAATAGATTGGTTGGTTGATAATTGAAATTATGTTTATGAAATATTTATTTTATTTGTATCAGATACAATGTGTTAGGTTTGTGTTAGGTAAGCAATGCGCTAGAAGAAATAAGCTCTTTTATACGGAACGGCAAGTAACTGTTTGGATAATGTTTCTTAAATTATGTTTGCTCATATTAGCACTTAGAATGGCCTATTTTGTGGTTTGAATCTCTGTATTTTTTATTTATAATAATTCCATAATACCTACGTACCTAAATACTGAAATAAATACACATGAGTGTGTATCATGTTGCAATGACTTGCAATAACTGTTGCAATAACTTGCAATGAGATGCAAATTCAGCTATTTTTTATATAATTTAGTGGATCGTGCTTCTAGATTTCAGTTGTTTTAGGTATATTATTGCCGGCTTTTAAGGAATTATGGTTCGAGGTTTTGCACGTATCCGTGCTCGCTTATCAACGCGTTACACAGAGCGTTTTCCTAGTATCAAAAAATGAGCCAAATCAAAACTTAATTTTAAAAACCAAAATATACTTGGCGCATCGTATATATAAATAGTATAGAAGCATATGCCAAAAATCAAATGTACCTAAATATATATTATATACCTATAATGCCCTTAAAAGTGATGCGCCAAGTATATTTCGGTTTTTAAAATTAAGTTTTGACTTGGCTCATTTTTTGATATCACTACTTTTCAGTGCTGAATTTTTAGATTTCTTCTATTTTTTTATAGTTGAAGAGACTTGGCTGGTATTTTTACACGGAGTGTTTTTTTATGGGGATATCATTTATTTTTTTAGTTTATTTACACAACTTGTAACACACATCGGAGCAACAATGACTAAATACTTTTAAAAATACGCCATTACAGAATTGGTTAATACGAAAAATTGTGTTTGGTTCTCAATATACCTAAGCTTAAAGTGATATTCCATGAAGAATTGCGAAAGCTTCGTTCCAATCAGTCCAGCCGTTTTCGAGATATGATGTCACTTCCGGTTTTCAAAATAGCGACTGAAATTACTGCCACCTAGAATGTATTTCTATAATTGTTATGTATCATTATAAGCCTTCTGAATATGTAGTTATTGTAGTAAGAGGTCATTAAAATCTAGTTCTTCATTTTCATGACGTCATTTCCGGTTTCGGTAATAGTACATCTCTACTTTAACTATTGATTTAACTACTATTAACTATATAGATAACCGTCTGAATCATTTGGCGCTGGTTTAATTCTTAACGGTCTAGCCGTTTTAGAGATATGACGTCACTTCCGGTTTCAAAATGGCGGCTTTCTGTTGGTTTTATAAAAAGGCACCTCAGACGCCAAAAGTGCACATGTGGTGAAAATTTCAGATCGATCGGCTCAGCCGTTTAGGCTGTGGCGGTGATTGCGGTTTTTCCTGATATCATCATCATCATCATCATCATCAGATCAAGATAGGTAGGTTTTAAAAGGGGTGTAATTTCACGTTTTTCTCGGCCCTCTAGCTTGCAAACGGCATAACATATTGTTCCCCAATTTGGTATATGTAGTGGGGTGGGCCGTAGCTCAAAATTAAGATATATCGCAACAATGTGAGATTTTCCAATTTTAAGATCCAGTAGGCCGAAAATGCCATGTTGTTGCTTACAGTAAAAGTGGTTGGTCTGCTCCTCAGTTTATTATGCATTTACGGTATGTTGAGTGAGTGTGAGTGTACGGTACGACTTGGCTGGGTGGAGCGACCGCTCCACTAGATACCTAAAATTTTACAAAAAAATTGTATAGTTATTTAAATTTACTTTATTCCCAATTAACTATATTATAGTTTTTTTTAATAGTAATTACAGTAAATTTTCGTAAGGGAAGGTGACAGGAAGAGGAAGGAAGTGTCAGCTGCAGGAGAGAGAGCTAGAGCAGGAAGGCGAAGGGTCAGGCGAAAAGGAGGAGGAGGTCAAGCAGCAGCAGGACAGCAGGAGCAGTGCAGACAGCAGGCAGGTTGTGAAGAAGGGAAGTCAAAGCAAAAGCAGGCCCCCTTATGAAAAACAACTATATAAAATGTAAAGTATTTTTAATTTACTATATAATTCATAAAGTTCTTCAAATTTACTATATAATTCATATAGTTACTCCGATTTACTATATAATTCATATTTTAATTCCAATTTACTATATTAATTGTAAAGATTTATTCAAATGTACTATAAGTATAGTATAGTTTTTCTCTTTAACTATTAAAGAATTGTTGTTTTCAAAATAACTAGATAAAATGAATAGTATTTTTAAATTTACTATATAATTCATATGGTGATTCCGATTTACTATATAATTCATATAGTTATTCCGATTTACTATATAATTGTATAGTTGTCTTTTTAAATACTGTAAGTATAGCAACGCGATTTTAATTTACTATACAAAATGTATACTTTTTCCAATTTACTATACCATTATTAAAATTTACTATTCACAACGAATAGTTGTTTGAAATTACTATTGGTCTCCAATAGTAATTTGAAAAGCAGCTATAGAGAGCCAATAGTATTTTCGAATAACTATTGGTGAACATTTAATTACTATGGAACCCAATCTAAAAAAATCTATTGAGATCCAATATTATTTTCTAATTACTGTTGGTACCTAACCATTTTACATTATAGTTATTTTGTAAAACTTTAGGAAGGCCATAATATTTCAGTAGGTAACACACTTCCAACCAAAACCCACTCAAACACACCCGCACAGGTCTTAAACATTGGATATTGAAATATAAGTTATACCGGTGCTCTTTGTTCTAGTATTTTACATCAAATTATAATGCCAATGTGTATATTGCACCTCTAATATTCACACATGCAACAAAACAAGTCAAGTAATGTATAAAGATGCAATGCCATGAATAAAACTAATTGTTCAATAAAACACTTTTAAGTCAACTTTGCAGTAGGTAAATTATGTGATAAACTGAATGGTGGAGTCGCAATTCAAATCGGAGCTCAAACAAATCCTGTAAAAATATTCTAATGTCTTAGCACTCGATAGTTGTTTTTTACATCAGGCTTGTATATATACAAGTTCTAGTTTTACTATACCTAATAGACTACGAATAGTATATTCCCAAAAGTGTATTCTTATAGTTAATAACCAATAGTTATTTCCAATAGTAAATCTGATATGTGTGGGAATAGTTATATGCCAGTAGTCATATAGTAATTTAATAACGTAAATATGTATAGTAAACTTGTACAATAATATATGTATAGTAAATGAACAATATTTTCTTATAGTATTTTCTTATAGTAAAAGAGTATAGTATTTTGATATAGTATTTTGTGGTAAATTTGTATAGTAATTTTGCATAGTATTTTCCTATCCCCATAAAAAACACTCCGTGTTAAAATACTAGCCAAGTCTCTTAACTATAAAAAAAATAGAAGAAATCTAAAAATTCAGCACTGAAAAGTAGTGATATCAAAAAAAGGGCCAAGTCAAAACTTCATTTTAAAAACCAAAATATACTTGGCGCATCGTGTATATAGTAGTATAGTATATGCCAGAAATTAAATGTGCCTATACCTATAATGCCCTTAAAAACGATGCGCCAAGTATATTTTGGTTTTTAAAATGAAGTTTTGACTTGGCCCTTTTTTTGATATCACTACTTTTCAGTGCTGAATTTTTAGATTTCTTCTATTTTTTTTATAGTTAAGAGACTTGGCTGGTATTTTTACAAGGAGTGTTTTTTATGGGGATATCAATAATTTTTTTAGTTTATTTATACAACTTGTTCCTAACTTGTGACTTATTCCTTTAAAAAAATAGGCAATTTCCGAATTGGGTACTACGAAAAATTGTGTTTGGTACTAAATATAAGCTTAAAATGATATTCCATGAAGAATTGCGAAAGCATCGTTCCAATAGGTCCAACCGTTTTCGAGCTATGGCATCACTTCCTTTTTTAAAAATAGCGACTGAAATTACTGCCACCTAGAATGTATTTCTATAATTGTTATGTATCATTATAAGCCTTCTGAATATGTAGTTATTGTAGTAAGAGGTCATTAAAATCTAGTTCTTCATTTTCATGACGTCATTTCCGGTTTCGGTAATAGTACATCTCTACTTTAACTATTGATTTAACTACTATTAACTATATAGATAACCGTCTTAATCATTTGGCGCTGGTTTAATTCTTAACGGTCTAGCCGTTTTAGAGATATGACGTCACTTCCGGTTTCAAAATGGCGGCTTTCTGTTGGTTTTATAAAAAGGCACCTCAGACGCCAAAAGTGCACATGTGGTGAAAATTTCAGATCGATCGGCTCAGCCGTTTAGGCTGTGGCGGTGATTGCGGTTTTTCCTGATATCATCATCATCATCATCATCATCATCAGATCAAGATAGGTTTTAAAAGGGGTGTAATTTCACGTTTTTCTCGGCCTTCTAGCTTGCAAACGGCATAATATATTGTTCCCCAATTTGGTATATGTAGTGGGGTGGGCCGTAGCTCGAAATTAAGATATATCGCAACAATGTGAGATTTTCCAATTTTAAGATCCAGTAGGCCGAAAATGCCATGTTGTTGCTTACAGTAAAAGTGGTTGGTCTGCTCCTCAGTTTATTATGCATTTACGGTATGTTGAGTGAGTGTGAGTGTACGGTACGACTTGGCTGGGTGGAGCGACCGCTCCACTAGATACCTAAAATTTTACAAAAAAATTGTATAGTTATTTAAATTTACTTTATTCCCAATTAACTATATTATAGTTTTTTTTAATAGTAATTACAGTAAATTTTCGTAAGGGAAGGTGACAGGAAGAGGAAGGAAGTGTCAGCTGCAGGAGAGAGAGCTAGAGCAGGAAGGCGAAGGGTCAGGCGAAAAGGAGGAGGAGGTCAAGCAGCAGCAGGACAGCAGGAGCAGTGCAGACAGCAGGCAGGTTGTGAAGAAGCGAAGTCAAAGCAAAAGCAGGCCCCCTTATGAAAAACAACTATATAAAATGTAAAGTATTTTTAATTTACTATATAATTCATAAAGTTCTTCAAATTTACTATATAATTCATATAGTTACTCCGATTTACTATATAATTCATATTTTAATTCCAATTTACTATATTAATTGTAAAGATTTATTCAAATGTACTATAAGTATAGTATAGTTTTTCTCTTTAACTATTAAAGAATTGTTGTTTTTAAAATAACTAGATAAAATGAATAGTATTTTTAAATTTACTATATAATTCATATGGTGATTCCGATTTACTATATAATTCATATAGTTATTCCGATTTACTATATAATTGTATAGTTGTCTTTTTAAATACTGTAAGTATAGCAACGCGATTTTAATTTACTATACAAAATGTATACTTTTTCCAATTTACTATACCATTATTAAAATTTACTATTCACAACGAATAGTTGTTTGAAATTACTATTGGTCTCCAATAGTAAATTGAAAAGCAGCTATAGAGAGCCAATAGTATTTTCGAATAACTATTGGTGAACATTTAATTACTATGGAACCCAATCTAAAAAAATCTATTGAGATCCAATATTATTTTCTAATTACTGTTGGTACCTAACCATTTTACATTATAGTTATTTTGTAAAACTTTAGGAAGGCCATAATATTTCAGTAACACACTTCCAACCAAAACCCACTCAAACACACCCACACAGGTCTTAAACATTGGATATTGAAATATAAGTTATACCGGTGCTCTTTGTTCTAGTATTTTACATCAAATTATAATGCCAATGTGTATATTGCACCTCTAATATTCACACATGCAACAAAATAAGTCAAGTAATGTAATAAGATGCAATGCCATGAATAAAACAAATTGTTCAATAAAACACTTTTAAGTCAACTTTGCAGTAGGTAAATTATGTGATAAACTGAATGGTGGAGTCGCAATTCAAATCGGAGCTCAAACAAATCCTGTAAAAATATTCTAATGTCTTAGCACTCGATAGTTGTTTTTTACATCAGGCTTGTATATATACAAGTTCTAGTTTTACTATACCTAATAGACTACGAATAGTATATTCCCAAAAGTGTATTCCTTTAGTTAATAACCAATAGTTATTTCCAATAGTAAATCTGATATGTGTGGGAATAGTAATATGCCAGTAGTCATATAGTAATTTAATATAGTAAATATGTATAGTAAACTTGTACAATAATATATGTATAGTAAATGAACAATATTTTCTTATAGTATTTTCTTATAGTAAAAGAGTATAGTATTTTGATATAGTATTTTGTGGTAAATTTGTATAGTAATTTTGCATAGTATTTTCCTATCCCCATAAAAAACACTCCGTGTAAAAATACCAGCCAAGTCTCTTAACTATAAAAAAAATAGAAGAAATCTAAAAATTCAGCACTGAAAAGTAGTGATATCAAAAAAAGGGCCAAGTCAAAACTTCATTTTAAAAACCAAAATATACTTGGCGCATCGTGTATATAGTAGTATAGTATATGCCAGAAATTAAATGTGCCTATACCTATAATGCCCTTAAAAACGATGCGCCAAGTATATTTTGGTTTTTAAAATGAAGTTTTGACTTGGCCCTTTTTTTGATATCACTACTTTTCAGTGCTGAATTTTTAGATTTCTTCTATTTTTTTTATAGTTAAGAGACTTGGCTGGTATTTTTACACGGAGTGATTTTTATGGGGATATCAATAATTTTTTTAGTTTATTTATACAACTTGTTCCTAACTTGTGACTTATTCCTTTAAAAAAATTGGCAATTTCCGAATTGGGTACTACGAAAAATTGTGTTTGGTACTAAATATAAGCTTAAAATGATATTCCATGAAGAATTGCGAAAGCATCGTTCCAATAGGTCCAACCGTTTTCGAGCTATGGCATCACTTCCTTTTTTAAAAAAAGCGACTGAAATTACTGCCACCTAGAATGTATTTCTATAATTGTTATGTATCATTATAAGCCTTCTGAATATGTAGTTATTGTAGTAAGAGGTCATTAAAATCTAGTTCTTCATTTTCATGACGTTATTTCCGGTTTCGGTAATAGTACATCTCTACTTTAACTATTGATTTAACTACTATTAACTATCTAGATAACCGTCTGAATCATTTGGCGCTGGTTTAATTCTTAACGGTCTAGCCGTTTTAGAGATATGACGTCACTTCCGGTTTCAAAATGGCGGCTTTCTGTTGGTTTTATAAAAAGGCACCTCAGACGCCAAAAGTGCACATGTGGTGAAAATTTCAGATCGATCGGCTCAGCCGTTTAGGCTGTGGCGGTGATTGCGGTTTTTCCTGATATCATCATCATCATCATCATCATCAGATCAAGATAGGTTTTAAAAGGGGTGTAATTTCACGTTTTTCTCGGCCCTCTAGCTTGCAAACGGCATAACATATTGTTCCCCAATTTGGTATATGTAGTGGGGTGGGCCGTAGCTCGAAATTAGGATATATCGCAACAATGTGAGATTTTCCAATTTTAAGATCCAGTAGGCCGAAAATGCCATGTTGTTGCTTACAGTAAAAGTGGTTGGTCTGCTCCTCAGTTTATTATGCATTTACGGTATGTTGAGTGAGTGTGAGTGTACGGTACGACTTGGCTGGGTGGAGCGACCGCTCCACTAGATACCTAAAATTTTACAATAAAATTGTATAGTTATTTAAATTTACTTTATTCCCAATTAACTATATTATAGTTTTTTTTAATAGTAATTACAGTAAATTTTCGTAAGGGAAGGTGACAGGAAGAGGAAGGAAGTGTCAGCTGCAGGAGAGAGAGCTAGAGCAGGAAGGCGAAGGGTCAGGCGAAAAGGAGGAGGAGGTCAAGCAGCAGCAGGACAGCAGGAGCAGTGCAGACAGCAGGCAGGTTGTGAAGAAGCGAAGTCAAAGCAAAAGCAGGCCCCCTTATGAAAAAGAACTATATAAATGTAAAGTATTTTTAATTTACTATATAATTCATAAAGTTCTTCAAATTTACTATATAATTCATATAGTTACTCCGATTTACTATATAATTCATATTTTAATTCCAATTTACTATATTAATTGTAAAGATTTATTCAAATGTACTATAAGTATAGTATAGTTTTTCTCTTTAACTATTAAAGAATTGTTGTTTTTAAAATAACTAGATAAAATGAATAGTATTTTTAAATTTACTATATAATTCATATGGTGATTCCGATTTACTATATAATTCATATAGTTATTCCGATTTACTATATAATTGTATAGTTGTCTTTTTAAATACTGTAAGTATAGCAACGCGATTTTAATTTACTATACAAAATGTATACTTTTTCCAATTTACTATACCATTATTAAAATTTACTATTCACAACGAATAGTTGTTTGAAATTACTATTGGTCTCCAATAGTAATTTGAAAAGCAGCTATAGAGAGCCAATAGTATTTTCGAATAACTATTGGTGAACATTTAATTACTATGGAACCCAATCTAAAAAAATCTATTGAGATCCAATATTATTTTCTAATTACTGTTGGTACCTAACCATTTTACATTATAGTTATTTTGTAAAACTTTAGGAAGGCCATAATATTTCAGTAGGTAACACACTTCCAACCAAAACCCACTCAAACACACCCGCACAGGTCTTAAACATTGGATATTGAAATATAAGTTATACCGGTGCTCTTTGTTCTAGTATTTTACATCAAATTATAATGCCAATGTGTATATTGCACCTCTAATATTCACACATGCAACAAAATAAGTCAAGTAATGTATAAAGATGCAATGCCATGAATAAAACTAATTGTTCAATAAAACACTTTTAAGTCAACTTTGCAGTAGGTAAATTATGTGATAAACTGAATGGTGGAGTCGCAATTCAAATCGGAGCTCAAACAAATCCTGTAAAAATATTCTAATGTCTTAGCACTCGATAGTTGTTTTTTACATCAGGCTTGTATATATACAAGTTCTAGTTTTACTATACCTAATAGACTACGAATAGTATATTCCCAAAAGTGTATTCTTATAGTTAATAACCAATAGTTATTTCCAATAGTAAATCTGATATGTGTGGGAATAGTTATATGCCAGTAGTCATATAGTAATTTAATATAGTAAATATGTATAGTAAACTTGTACAATAATATATGTATAGTAAATGAACAATATTTTCTTATAGTATTTTCTTATAGTAAAAGAGTATAGTATTTTGATATAGTATTTTGTGGTAAATTTGTATAGTAATTTTGCATAGTATTTTTCTATCCCCATAAAAAAAACTCCGTGTAAAAATACCAGCCAAGTCTCTTAACTATAAAAAAATAGAAGAAATCTAAAAATTCAGCACTGAAAAGTAGTGATATCAAAAAAAGGGCCAAGTCAATACTTCATTTTAAAAACCAAAATATACTTGGCGCATCGTGTATATAGTAGTATGGTATATGCCAGAAATTAAATGTGCCTATACCTATAATGCCCTTAAAAACGATGGGCCAAGTATATTTTAGTTTTTAAAATGAAGTTTTGACTTGGCCCTTTTTTTGATATCACTACTTTTCAGTGCTGAATTTTTAGATTTCTTCTATATTTTTTATAGTTAAGAGACTTGGCTGGTATTTTTACACGGAGTGTTTTTTTAGGGATATCAATAATTTTTTTAGTTTATTTACACAACTTGTTCCTAACTTGTGACTTATTCCTTTAAAAAAATAGGCAATTTCCGAATTGGGTACTACGAAAAATTGTGTTTGGTACTAAATATAAGCTTAAAATGATATTCCATGAAGAATTGCGAAAGCATCGTTCCAATAGGTCCAACCGTTTTCGAGCTATGGCATCACTTCCTTTTTTAAAAATGGCGGCTGAAATTACTGCCACCTAGAATTTATTTTTATAAATGTTAAGTATCATTATAAGCTTTCTGAATATGTAGTTATTGTAGTAAGAGGTCATTAAAATCTAGTTCTTCATTTTCATGACGTCATTTCCGGTTTCGGTAATAGTACATCTCTACTTTAACTATTGATTTAACTACTATTAACTATATAGATAACCGTCTGAATCATTTGGCGCTGGTTTAATTCTTAACGGTCTAGCCGTTTTAGAGATATGACGTCACTTCCGGTTTCAAAATGGCGGCTTTCTGTTGGTTTTATAAAAAGGCACCTCAGACGCCAAAAGTGCACATGTGGTGAAAATTTCAGATCGATCGGCTCAGCCGTTTAGGCTGTGGCGGTGATTGCGGTTTTTCCTGATATCATCATCATCATCATCATCATCATCAGATCAAGATAGGTTTTAAAAGGGGTGTAATTTCACGTTTTTCTCGGCCCTCTAGCTTGCAAACGGCATAACATATTGTTCCCCAATTTGGTATATGTAGTGGGGTGGGCCGTAGCTCGAAATTAAGATATATCGCAACAATGTGAGATTTTCCAATTTTAAGATCCAGTAGGCCGAAAATGCCATGTTGTTGCTTACAGTAAAAGTGGTTGGTCTGCTCCTCAGTTTATTATGCATTTACGGTATGTTGAGTGAGTGTGAGTGTACGGTACGACTTGGCTGGGTGGAGCGACCGCTCCACTAGATATGTGTGGGAATAGTAATATGCCAGTAGTCATATAGTAATTTAAGGGGAAGGAAGAGCCTCTGAATGAGGACCTCGGCTGGAAAGCAGTTATCGTCCCGTCTCGTTGAAGATAGACTAGATGTTAAAGCGACAAAGTTGTGGAGAATGAATTGCAGATTATGCAGCGTTGACTACTTATTTGAAATTTTTAATCACCTTAAAGTTATAAGTAGTTATATGTTGCGTAATTATTGAGTAAATAAAACTAATAATTTAAAAAATTGGTTCAACGACGATTAAACTAGATTTAATTTCAAGCAACTTTGGTCTTGAAACTTTTATTCTAACTTGATCGGTAGAGGCAAAATTTGCTTTCTCACACCATCAATGTTATGAGTTTTGCATAAAACCAGGGGCACTGAAACCGACTGAAGTTGCAAGTAAACATTCTGGGAGTTCCAGTAACGGTGTGGAAGGGAATGATGGGAGGGTCCTAATAGACAGCATGGAAATATAAATAGTGCACTGATAGCGAGAGTTTGTATGTCAACAATAATCATCAGTTTCCCCGGCATTTACACAATCAACGACGACTGGAGACAGACGGACCTCAGAGCTGTCTAAATCATCTAACCTAATTTATAAAAATCTATCTATCATAAAGTGTATACCGTCTAAAATGTTGGAAATGGCCTAAAATTAAATTTTCATTGTAAGTTGATAAAATGTAAGTGAAAATTTTCAGAAACATAGAATGTTGATATTCAAAACAGCCATGTACAAATCTTCCCAACAATTTAATTTATCATAAGAAAATTCGCTGTTGTATTAATAAAGACTTCACTTAATATTATTTTTTATGCTATTTTTTAAATTTTAATTTAAATATTTATGTTTTTTTGAAGATATAAATATATTTTTGCTAATTGAATAACTGTTGAAATCGGCAACACTTCTCTAAGCATCCATAATAATTCACTGTAAATAGTAGCATCTCGGGCTATCTATTATTCTTGAGTCAATCTCGGCAAGGTTATGTCACGATGTGTATTTATTCTCATTGTGACAACAATGTCGAACAGTTTTCCCGTCTACAATTACTAGTGCAGAATAACAGATGAATTTCGACGCTCGCTAAGAGCACATCAATGTGTGTCTCTACTGTATGCACTATTTTATTATTTATAACTGAAAACTGTATGTTATAAAGGTAAAAAATATTTTTGGTTGCAATGTGTATCATAGCAACTGAATGATAATTATACATTGTACGTGTTATTTCACACGTTAATCCCGAACACAGGTTTAGGTCACCGATAGCAATGATTTGTCAGACAAACGGCGAATAATTATTTAATTGTTGTATTGACCGTTATCATTACTCCAACCATTCCATTTAAAAAAAAAATCGATGTAGGTGTCAAAGGTTTCAAAATATAACATATAAAGTGTGTGACTTTTTGTTGATTTTTTCTACTAGTTTTGAGCAATGAAATAATATATGATATTATTTCAAAATTTCCTAATTCATTGATTTATAAATTTCACAACATACCACTTATATAGTCCGGAGAAAAGGCTGGAAATATTCATGTGTATTTTTATTACTTTATTTCATTATTTTTCGTATTTTCTACTCTCTACTTAGAAGAAGTAGACAGTAGACAGTGTCTACGTTCTATTACAAGAACCACATGCACAAAAACTAAAATGATTTTCTTGCTCTGATTGCGATAATATTATTCTCTTAGTAAAGAACCCAGAGAGAAATGAGACTACCTATACCTATTCGTAAACAAATTTATCCAATGGCCTTTATACTCTCAGGTGGTGAAATAAGATCAGTGTCATATATCGCCGTTATAATGGTTAAAAATCAATAAAAGGATTTGCAATCTTTGAATCTATTAGATAAGTGTTGAACACTTTATTGCGTGTGATTATTCTTGATCCTCGATGATTTTGTTCGTGTTGTGAAAGTGATGCCAATTATGTCATTTGAGTTGGTAGCCAGTCTGGACCCAGCGATCATAACAACAATACTCGGGGTATCAGATCTCACTTCTGTTTACATTTTTTGCATGGGAACTAAAGTCGGAAGAAAACATTCATATCAAACATTGTTCCCAGTTAGACCAATCACAGTAATGACAACAAATTCGTCCCCAAATCTGGTCCCGCCTTATTTACCTATAAAAACCCCGCCCACAATAGCAATTAGAGCTGATTCTCTAGGAGCAGTCAGCCGGTCCTTCCCCTTAATATAGTAAATATGTATAGTAAACTTGTACAATAATATATGTATAGTAAATGAACAATATTTTCTTATAGTATTTTCTTATAGTAAAAGAGTATAGTATTTTGATATAGTATTTTGTGGTAAATTTGTATAGTAATTTTGCATAGTATTTTCCTACCATAAAAAAACACTCCGTGTAAAAATACCAGCCAAGTCTCTTCAACTATAAAAAAATATAAGAAATCTAAAAATTCAGCACTGAAAAGTAGTGATTAAGCGAGCGGAGCGAGCGTCTCCACTTGACTCTTGCGGCACTTTCTCTGTGTGTGTGTTTGTTTTTTTTTTTTTTTTTTTTTTTGTTTGCTGGTTCAACCCAGTCCGCACCGGTCAACGTATCGATCTGAAATTTTGCACACACCTTCATCTCATACTAACTTAGACCTGTATAGTTTTTGAGAAAGATCCGTTCACAAATAAAAAAAATCGTGTTTTCCCATATAAATAGCATTGTAGGTTCGAGGAGTCCGTTGCGGCCGCCCGATGCGCTCCATTCAAAACAACTCGGAAGCAAGCAGCTGTCTATCTATTATTGTTTGAATACGTAACAATTATTTCTTTGCGGTTAGATAATAGTTAAAGTAATACATGCGAGGTATACTTATAGGGTTTATTTTATTATTTTTGAAGATGTAGTTAATAGGTATAGGTATTTATTGTTTATGAGAGTTTTAACATGCAGTCTTACTTCCAATCTTTTCAAAGGCTGAGCAAATTATTTGTAGACCGATGAAATGTCTGCTTGATTGTAGAAATAGATTGGTTGGTTGATAATTGAAATTATGTTTATGAAATATTTATTTTATTTGTATCAGATACAATGTGTTAGGTTTGTGTTAGGTAAGCAATGCGCTAGAAGAAATAAGCTCTTTTATACGGAACGGCAAGTAACTGTTTGGATAATGTTTCTTAAATTATGTTTGCTCATATTAGCACTTAGAATGGCCTATTTTGTGGTTTGAATCTCTGTATTTTTTATTTATAATAATTCCATAATACCTACGTACCTAAATACTGAAATAAATACACATGAGTGTGTATCATGTTGCAATGACTTGCAATAACTGTTGCAATAACTTGCAATGAGATGCAAATTCAGCTATTTTTTATATAATTTAGTGGATCGTGCTTCTAGATTTCAGTTGTTTTAGGTATATTATTGCCGGCTTTTAAGGAATTATGGTTCGAGGTTTTGCACGTATCCGTGCTCGCTTATCAACGCGTTACACAGAGCGTTTTCCTAGTATCAAAAAATGAGCCAAATCAAAACTTAATTTTAAAAACCAAAATATACTTGGCGCATCGTATATATAAATAGTATAGAAGCATATGCCAAAAATCAAATGTACCTAAATATATATTATATACCTATAATGCCCTTAAAAGTGATGCGCCAAGTATATTTCGGTTTTTAAAATTAAGTTTTGACTTGGCTCATTTTTTGATATCACTACTTTTCAGTGCTGAATTTTTAGATTTCTTCTATTTTTTTATAGTTGAAGAGACTTGGCTGGTATTTTTACACGGAGTGTTTTTTTATGGGGATATCATTTATTTTTTTAGTTTATTTACACAACTTGTAACACACATCGGAGCAACAATGACTAAATACTTTTAAAAATACGCCATTACAGAATTGGTTAATACGAAAAATTGTGTTTGGTTCTCAATATACCTAAGCTTAAAGTGATATTCCATGAAGAATTGCGAAAGCTTCGTTCCAATCAGTCCAGCCGTTTTCGAGATATGATGTCACTTCCGGTTTTCAAAATAGCGACTGAAATTACTGCCACCTAGAATGTATTTCTATAATTGTTATGTATCATTATAAGCCTTCTGAATATGTAGTTATTGTAGTAAGAGGTCATTAAAATCTAGTTCTTCATTTTCATGACGTCATTTCCGGTTTCGGTAATAGTACATCTCTACTTTAACTATTGATTTAACTACTATTAACTATATAGATAACCGTCTGAATCATTTGGCGCTGGTTTAATTCTTAACGGTCTAGCCGTTTTAGAGATATGACGTCACTTCCGGTTTCAAAATGGCGGCTTTCTGTTGGTTTTATAAAAAGGCACCTCAGACGCCAAAAGTGCACATGTGGTGAAAATTTCAGATCGATCGGCTCAGCCGTTTAGGCTGTGGCGGTGATTGCGGTTTTTCCTGATATCATCATCATCATCATCATCATCAGATCAAGATAGGTAGGTTTTAAAAGGGGTGTAATTTCACGTTTTTCTCGGCCCTCTAGCTTGCAAACGGCATAACATATTGTTCCCCAATTTGGTATATGTAGTGGGGTGGGCCGTAGCTCGAAATTAAGATATATCGCAACAATGTGAGATTTTCCAATTTTAAGATCCAGTAGGCCGAAAATGCCATGTTGTTGCTTACAGTAAAAGTGGTTGGTCTGCTCCTCAGTTTATTATGCATTTACGGTATGTTGAGTGAGTGTGAGTGTACGGTACGACTTGGCTGGGTGGAGCGACCGCTCCACTAGATACCTAAAATTTTACAAAAAAATTGTATAGTTATTTAAATTTACTTTATTCCCAATTAACTATATTATAGTTTTTTTTAATAGTAATTACAGTAAATTTTCGTAAGGGAAGGTGACAGGAAGAGGAAGGAAGTGTCAGCTGCAGGAGAGAGAGCTAGAGCAGGAAGGCGAAGGGTCAGGCGAAAAGGAGGAGGAGGTCAAGCAGCAGCAGGACAGCAGGAGCAGTGCAGACAGCAGGCAGGTTGTGAAGAAGGGAAGTCAAAGCAAAAGCAGGCCCCCTTATGAAAAAGAACTATATAAAAAGTAAAGTATTTTTAATTTACTATATAATTCATAAAGTTCTTCAAATTTACTATATAATTCATATAGTTACTCCGATTTACTATATAATTCATATTTTAATTCCAATTTACTATATTAATTGTAAAGATTTATTCAAATGTACTATAAGTATAGTATAGTTTTTCTCTTTAACTATTAAAGAATTGTTGTTTTTAAAATAACTAGATAAAATGAATAGTATTTTGAAATTTACTATATAATTCATATGGTGATTCCGATTTAATATATAATTCATATAGTTATTCCGATTTACTATATAATTGTATAGTTGTCTTTTTAAATACTGTAAGTATAGCAACGCGATTTTAATTTACTATACAAAATGTATACTTTTTCCAATTTACTATACCATTATTAAAATTTACTATTCACAACGAATAGTTGTTTGAAATTACTATTGGTCTCCAATAGTAATTTGAAAAGCAGCTATAGAGAGCCAATAGTATTTTCGAATAACTATTGGTGAACATTTAATTATTATGGAACCCAATCTAAAAAAATCTATTGAGATCCAATATTATTTTCTAATTACTGTTGGTACCTAACCATTTTACATTATAGTTATTTTGTAAAACTTTAGGAAGGCCATAATATTTCAGTAGGTAACACACTTCCAACCAAAACCCACTCAAACACACCCGCACAGGTCTTAAACATTGGATATTGAAATATAAGTTATACCGGTGCTCTTTGTTCTAGTATTTTACATCAAATTATAATGCCAATGTGTATATTGCACCTCTAATATTCACACATGCAACAAAACAAGTCAAGTAATGTATAAAGATGCAATGCCATGAATAAAACTAATTGTTCAATAAAACACTTTTAAGTCAACTTTGCAGTAGGTAAATTATGTGATAAACTGAATGGTGGAGTCGCAATTCAAATCGGAGCTCAAACAAATCCTGTAAAAATATTCTAATGTCTTAGCACTCGATAGTTGTTTTTTACATCAGGCTTGTATATATACAAGTTCTAGTTTTACTATACCTAATAGACTACGAATAGTATATTCCCAAAAGTGTATTCTTATAGTTAATAACCAATAGTTATTTCCAATAGTAAATCTGATATGTGTGGGAATAGTAATATGCCAGTAGTCATATAGTAATTTAATATAGTAAATATGTATAGTAAACTTGTACAATAATATATGTATAGTAAATGAACAATATTTTCTTATAGTATTTTCTTATAGTAAAAGAGTATAGTATTTTGATATAGTATTTTGTGGTAAATTTGTATAGTAATTTTGCATAGTATTTTCCTATCCCCATAAAAAACACTCCGTGTAAAAATACTAGCCAAGTCTCTTAACTATTAAAAAAATAGAAGAAATCTAAAAATTCAGCACTGAAAAGTAGTGATATCAAAAAAAGGGCCAAGTCAAAACTTCATTTTAAAAACCAAAATATACTTGGCGCATCGTGTATATAGTAGTATAGTATATGCCAGAAATTAAATGTGCCTATACCTATAATGCCCTTAAAAACGATGCGCCAAGTATATTTTGGTTTTTAAAATGAAGTTTTGACTTGGCCCTTTTTTTGATATCACTACTTTTCAGTGCTGAATTTTTAGATTTCTTCTATTTTTTTTATAGTTAAGAGACTTGGCTGGTATTTTTACACGGAGTGTTTTTTATGGGGATATCAATAATTTTTTTAGTTTATTTATACAACTTGTTCCTAACTTGTGACTTATTCCTTTAAAAAAATAGGCAATTTCCGAATTGGGTACTACGAAAAATTGTGTTTGGTACTAAATATAAGCTTAAAATGATATTCCATGAAGAATTGCGAAAGCATCGTTCCAATAGGTCCAACCGTTTTCGAGCTATGGCATCACTTCCTTTTTTAAAAATAGCGACTGAAATTACTGCCACCTAGAATGTATTTCTATAATTGTTATGTATCATTATAAGCCTTCTGAATATGTAGTTATTGTAGTAAGAGGTCATTAAAATCTAGTTCTTCATTTTCATGACGTCATTTCCGGTTTCGGTAATAGTACATCTCTACTTTAACTATTGATTTAACTACTATTAACTATATAGATAACCGTCTTAATCATTTGGCGCTGGTTTAATTCTTAACGGTCTAGCCGTTTTAGAGATATGACGTCACTTCCGGTTTCAAAATGGCGGCTTTCTGTTGGTTTTATAAAAAGGCACCCCAGACGCCAAAAGTGCACATGTGGTGAAAATTTCAGATCGATCGGCTCAGCCGTTTAGGCTGTGGCGGTGATTGCGGTTTTTCCTGATATCATCATCATCATCATCATCATCAGATCAAGATAGGTAGGTTTTAAAAGGGGTGTAATTTCACGTTTTTCTCGGCCCTCTAGCTTGCAAACGGCATAACATATTGTTCCCCAATTTGGTATATGTAGTGGGGTGGGCCGTAGCTCGAAATTAAGATATATCGCAACAATGTGAGATTTTCCAATTTTAAGATCCAGTAGGCCGAAAATGCCATGTTGTTGCTTACAGTAAAAGTGATTGGTCTGCTCCTCAGTTTATTATGCATTTACGGTATGTTGAGTGAGTGTGAGTGTACGGTACGACTTGGCTGGGTGGAGCGACCGCTCCACTAGATACCTAAAATTTTACAAAAAAATTGTATAGTTATTTAAATTTACTTTATTCCCAATTAACTATATTATAGTTTTTTTTAATAGTAATTACAGTAAATTTTCGTAAGGGAAGGTGACAGGAAGAGGAAGGAAGTGTCAGCTGCAGGAGAGAGAGCTAGAGCAGGAAGGCGAAGGGTCAGGCGAAAAGGAGGAGGAGGTCAAGCAGCAGCAGGACAGCAGGAGCAGTGCAGACAGCAGGCAGGTTGTGAAGAAGGGAAGTCAAAGCAAAAGCAGGCCCCCTTATGAAAAAGAACTATATAAAATGTAAAGTATTTTTAATTTACTATATAATTCATAAAGTTCTTCAAATTTACTATATAATTCATATAGTTACTCCGATTTACTATATAATTCATATTTTAATTCCAATTTACTATATTAATTGTAAAGATTTATTCAAATGTACTATAAGTATAGTATAGTTTTTCTCTTTAACTATTAAAGAATTGTTGTTTTTAAAATAACTAGATAAAATGAATAGTATTTTTAAATTTACTATATAATTCATATGGTGATTCCGATTTACTATATAATTCATATAGTTATTCCGATTTACTATATAATTGTATAGTTGTCTTTTTAAATACTGTAAGTATAGCAACGCGATTTTAATTTACTATACAAAATGTATACTTTTTCCAATTTACTATACCATTATTAAAATTTACTATTCACAACGAATAGTTGTTTGAAATTACTATTGGTCTCCAATAGTAATTTGAAAAGCAGCTATAGAGAGCCAATAGTATTTTCGAATAACTATTGGTGAACATTTAATTACTATGGAACCCAATCTAAAAAAATCTATTGAGATCCAATATTATTTTCTAATTACTGTTGGTACCTAACCATTTTACATTATAGTTATTTTGTAAAACTTAAGGAAGGCCATAATATTTCAGTAACACACTTCCAACCAAAACCCACTCAAACACACCCACACAGGTCTTAAACATTGGATATTGAAATATAAGTTATACCGGTGCTCTTTGTTCTAGTATTTTACATCAAATTATAATGCCAATGTGTATATTACACCTCTAATATTCACACATGCAACAAAATAAGTCAAGTAATGTAATAAGATGCAATGCCATGAATAAAACTAATTGTTCAATAAAACACTTTTAAGTCAACTTTGCAGTAGGTAAATTATGTGATAAACTGAATGGTGGAGTCGCAATTCAAATCGGAGCTCAAACAAATCCTGTAAAAATATTCTAATGTCTTAGCACTCGATAGTTGTTTTTTACATCAGGCTTGTATATATACAAGTTCTAGTTTTACTATACCTAATAGACTACGAATAGTATATTCCCAAAAGTGTATTCTTATAGTTAATAACCAATAGTTATTTCCAATAGTAAATCTGATATGTGTGGGAATAGTAATATGCCAGTAGTCATATAGTAATTTAATATAGTAAATATGTATAGTAAACTTGTACAATAATATATGTATAGTAAATGAACAATATTTTCTTATAGTATTTTCTTATAGTAAAAGAGTATAGTATTTTGATATAGTATTTTGTGGTAAATTTGTATAGTAATTTTGTATAGTATTTTCCTATCCCCATAAAAAACACTCCGTGTAAAAATACTAGCCAAGTCTCTTAACTATAAAAAAATAGAAGAAATCTAAAAATTCAGCACTGAAAAGTAGTGATATCAAAAAAAGGGCCAAGTCAAAACTTCATTTTAAAAACCAAAATATACTTGGCGCATCGTGTATATAGTAGTATAGTATATGCCAGAAATTAAATGTGCCTATACCTATAATGCCCTTAAAAACGATGCGCCAAGTATATTTTGGTTTTTAAAATGAAGTTTTGACTTGGCCCTTTTTTTGATATCACTACTTTTCAGTGCTGAATTTTTAGATTTCTTCTATTTTTTTTATAGTTAAGAGACTTGGCTGGTATTTTTACACGGAGTGTTTTTTATGGGGATATCAATAATTTTTTTAGTTTATTTATACAACTTGTTCCTAACTTGTGACTTATTCCTTTAAAAAAATAGGCAATTTCCGAATTGGGTACTACGAAAAATTGTGTTTGGTAATAAATATAAGCTTAAAATGATATTCCATGAAGAATTGCGAAAGCATCGTTCCAATAGGTCCAACCGTTTTCGAGCTATGGCATCACTTCCTTTTTTAAAAATAGCGACTGAAATTACTGCCACCTAGAATGTATTTCTATAATTGTTTTGTATCATTATAAGCCTTCTGAATATGTAGTTATTGTAGTAAGAGGTCATTAAAATCTAGTTCTTCATTTTCATGACGTCATTTCCGGTTTCGGTAATAGTACATCTCTACTTTAACTATTGATTTAACTACTATTAACTATATAGATAACCGTCTTAATCATTTGGCGCTGGTTTAATCCTTAACGGTCTAGCCGTTTTAGAGATATGACGTCACTTCCGGTTTCAAAATGGCGGCTTTCTGTTGGTTTTATAAAAAGGCACCTCAGACGCCAAAAGTGCACATGTGGTGAAAATTTCAGATCGATCGGCTCAGCCGTTTAGGCTGTGGCGGTGATTGCGGTTTTTCCTGATATCATCATCATCATCATCATCATCAGATCAAGATAGGTAGGTTTTAAAAGGGGTGTAATTTCACGTTTTTCTCGGCCCTCTAGCTTGCAAACGGCATAACATATTGTTCCCCAATTTGGTATATGTAGTGGGGTGGGCCGTAGCTCGAAATTAAGATATATCGCAACAATGTGAGATTTTCCAATTTTAAGATCCAGTAGGCCGAAAATGCCATGTTGTTGCTTACAGTAAAAGTGGTTGGTCTGCTCCTCAGTTTATTATGCATTTACGGTATGTTGAGTGAGTGTGAGTGTACGGTACGACTTGGCTGGGTGGAGCGACCGCTCCACTAGATACCTAAAATTTTACAAAAAAATTGTATAGTTATTTAAATTTACTTTATTCCCAATTAACTATATTATAGTTTTTTTTAATAGTAATTACAGTAAATTTTCGTAAGGGAAGGTGACAGGAAGAGGAAGGAAGTGTCAGCTGCAGGAGAGAGAGCTAGAGCAGGAAGGCGAAGGGTCAGGCGAAAAGGAGGAGGAGGTCAAGCAGCAGCAGGACAGCAGGAGCAGTGCAGACAGCAGGCAGGTTGTGAAGAAGGGAAGTCAACGCAAAAGCAGGCCCCCTTATGAAAAAGAACTATATAAAATGTAAAGTATTTTTAATTTACTATATAATTCATAAAGTTCTTCAAATTTACTATATAATTCATATAGTTACTCCGATTTACTATATAATTCATATTTTAATTCCAATTTACTATATTAATTGTAAAGATTTATTCAAATGTACTATAAGTATAGTATAGTTTTTCTCTTTAACTATTAAAGAATTGTTGTTTTTAAAATAACTAGATAAAATGAATAGTATTTTTAAATTTACTATATAATTCATATGGTGATTCCGATTTACTATATAATTCATATAGTTATTCCGATTTACTATATAATTGTATAGTTGTCTTTTTAAATACTGTAAGTATAGCAACGCGATTTTAATTTACTATACAAAATGTATACTTTTTCCAATTTACTATACCATTATTAAAATTTACTATTCACAACGAATAGTTGTTTGAAATTACTATTGGTCTCCAATAGTAATTTGAAAAGCAGCTATAGAGAGCCAATAGTATTTTCGAATAACTATTGGTGAACATTTAATTACTATGGAACCCAATCTAAAAAAATCTATTGAGATCCAATATTATTTTCTAATTACTGTTGGTACCTAACCATTTATAGTTATAACTGTTACTGGTACTGTTGGTACATTATAGTTATTTTGTAAAACTTTAGGAAAGCCATAATATTTCAGTAGGTAACACACTTCCAACCAAAACCCACTCAAACACACCCGCACAGGTCTTAAACATTGGATATTGAAATATAAGTTATACCGGTGCTCTTTGTTCTAGTATTTTACATCAAATTATAATGCCAATGTGTATATTACACCTCTAATATTCACACATGCAACAAAATAAGACAAGTAATGTAATAAGATGCAATGCCATGAATAAAACTAATTGTTCAATAAAACACTTTTAAGTCAACTTTGCAGTAGGTAAATTATGTGATAAACTGAATGGTGGAGTCGCAATTCAAATCGGAGCTCGAACAAATCCTGTAAAAATATTCTAATGTCTTAGCACTCGATAGTTGTTTTTTACATCAGGCTTGTATATATACAAGTTCTAGTTTTACTATACCTAATAGACTACGAATAGTATATTCCCAAAAGTGTATTCTTATAGTTAATAACCAATAGTTATTTCCAATAGTAAATCTGATATGTGTGGGAATAGTAATATGCCAGTAGTCATATAGTAATTTAATATAGTAAATATGTATAGTAAACTTGTACAATAATATATGTATAGTAAATGAACAATATTTTCTTATAGTATTTTCTTATAGTAAAAGAGTATAGTATTTTGATATAGTATTTTGTGGTAAATTTGTATAGTAATTTTGCATAGTATTTTCCTATCCCCATAAAAAACACTCCGTGTAAAATACTAGCCAAGTCTCTTAACTATAAAAAAAGAGAAGAAATCTAAAAATTCAGCACTGAAAAGTAGTGATATCAAAAAAAGGGCCAAGTCAAAACTTCATTTTAAAAACCAAAATATACTTGGCGCATCGTGTATATAGTAGTATAGTATATGCCAGAAATTAAATGTGCCTATACCTATAATGCCCTTAAAAACGATGCGCCAAGTATATTTTGGTTTTTAAAATGAAGTTTTGACTTGGCCCTTTTTTTGATATCACTACTTTTCAGTGCTGAATTTTTAGATTTCTTCTATTTTTTTTATAGTTAAGAGACTTGGCTGGTATTTTTACACGGAGTGTTTTTTATGGGGATATCAATAATTATTTTAGTTTATTTATACAACTTGTTCCTAACTTGTGACTTATTCCTTTAAAAAAATAGGCAATTTCCGAATTGGGTACTACGAAAAATTGTGTTTGGTACTAAATATAAGCTTAAAATGATATTCCATGAAGAATTGCGAAAGCATCGTTCCAATAGGTCCAACCGTTTTCGAGCTATGGCATCACTTCCTTTTTTAAAAAAAGCGACTGAAATTACTGCCACCTAGAATGTATTTCTATAATTGTTATGTATCATTATAAGCCTTCTGAATATGTAGTTATTGTAGTAAGAGGTCATTAAAATCTAGTTCTTCATTTTCATGACGTCATTTCCGGTTTCGGTAATAGTACATCTCTACTTTAACTATTGATTTAACTACTATTAACTATATAGATAACCGTCTGAATCATTTGGCGCTGGTTTAATTCTTAACGGTCTAGCCGTTTTAGAGATATGACGTCACTTCCGGTTTCAAAATGGCGGCTTTCTGTTGGTTTTATAAAAAGGCACCTCAGACGCCAAAAGTGCACATGTGGTGAAAATTTCAGATCGATCGGCTCAGCCGTTTAGGCTGTGGCGGTGATTGCGGTTTTTCCTGATATCATCATCATCATCATCATCATCAGATCAAGATAGGTTTTAAAAGGGGTGTAATTTCACGTTTTTCTCGGCCCTCTAGCTTGCAAACGGCATAACATATTGTTCCCCAATTTGGTATATGTAGTGGGGTGGGCCGTAGCTCGAAATTAAGATATATCGCAACAATGTGAGATTTTCCAATTTTAAGATCCAGTAGGCCGAAAATGCCATGTTGTTGCTTACAGTAAAAGTGGTTGGTCTGCTCCTCAGTTTATTATGCATTTACGGTATGTTGAGTGAGTGTGAGTGTACGGTACGACTTGGCTGGGTGGAGCGACCGCTCCACTAGATACCTAAAATTTTACAAAAAAATTGTATAGTTATTTAAATTTACTTTATTCCCAATTAACTATATTATAGTTTTTTTTAATAGTAATTACAGTAAATTTTCGTAAGGGAAGGTGACAGGAAGAGGAAGGAAGTGTCAGCTGCAGGAGAGAGAGCTAGAGCAGGAAGGCGAAGGGTCAGGCGAAAAGGAGGAGGAGGTCAAGCAGCAGCAGGACAGCAGGAGCAGTGCAGACAGCAGGCAGGTTGTGAAGAAGCGAAGTCAAAGCAAAAGCAGGCCCCCTTATGAAAAACATCTATATAAAATGTAAAGTATTTTTAATTTACTATATAATTCATAAAGTTCTTCAAATTTACTATATAATTCATATAGTTATTCCGATTTACTATATAATTGTATAGTTGTCTTTTTAAATACTGTAAGTATAGCAACGCGATTTTAATTTACTATACAAAATGTATACTTCTTCCAATTTACTATACCATTATTAAAATTTACTATTCACAACGAATAGTTGTTTGAAATTACTATTGGTCTCCAATAGTAAATTGAAAAGCAGCTATAGAGAGCCAATAGTATTTTCGAATAACTATTGGTGAACATTTAATTACTATGGAACCCAATCTAAAAAAATCTATTGAGATCCAATATTATTTTCTAATTACTGTTGGTACCTAACCATTTTACATTATAGTTATTTTGTAAAACTTTAGGAAGGCCATAATATTTCAGTAACACACTTCCAACCAAAACCCACTCAAACACACCCACACAGGTCTTAAACATTGGATATTGAAATATAAGTTATACCGGTGCTCTTTGTTCTAGTATTTTACATCAAATTATAATGCCAATGTGTATATTGCACCTCTAATATTCACACATGCAACAAAATAAGTCAAGTAATGTAATAAGATGCAATGCCATGAATAAAACAAATTGTTCAATAAAACACTTTTAAGTCAACTTTGCAGTAGGTAAATTATGTGATAAACTGAATGGTGGAGTCGCAATTCAAATCGGAGCTCAAACAAATCCTGTAAAAATATTCTAATGTCTTAGCACTCGATAGTTGTTTTTTACATCAGGCTTGTATATATACAAGTTCTAGTTTTACTATACCTAATAGACTACGAATAGTATATTCCCAAAAGTGTATTCTTTTAGTTAATAACCAATAGTTATTTCCAATAGTAAATCTGATATGTGTGGGAATAGTAATATGCCAGTAGTCATATAGTAATTTAATATAGTAAATATGTATAGTAAACTTGTACAATAATATATGTATAGTAAATGAACAATATTTTCTTATAGTATTTTCTTATAGTAAAAGAGTATAGTATTTTGATATAGTATTTTGTGGTAAATTTGTATAGTAATTTTGCATAGTATTTTCCTATCCCCATAAAAAACACTCCGTGTAAAAATACCAGCCAAGTCTCTTAACTATAAAAAAAATAGAAGAAATCTAAAAATTCAGCACTGAAAAGTAGTGATATCAAAAAAAGGGCCAAGTCAAAACTTCATTTTAAAAACCAAAATATACTTGGCGCATCGTGTATATAGTAGTATAGTATATGCCAGAAATTAAATGTGCCTATACCTATAATGCCCTTAAAAACGATGCGCCAAGTATATTTTGGTTTTTAAAATGAAGTTTTGACTTGGCCCTTTTTTTGATATCACTACTTTTCAGTGCTGAATTTTTAGATTTCTTCTATTTTTTTTATAGTTAAGAGACTTGGCTGGTATTTTTACACGGAGTGATTTTTATGGGGATATCAATAATTTTTTTAGTTTATTTATACAACTTGTTCCTAACTTGTGACTTATTCCTTTAAAAAAATTGGCAATTTCCGAATTGGGTACTACGAAAAATTGTGTTTGGTACTAAATATAAGCTTAAAATGATATTCCATGAAGAATTGCGAAAGCATCGTTCCAATAGGTCCAACCGTTTTCGAGCTATGGCATCACTTCCTTTTTTAAAAAAAGCGACTGAAATTACTGCCACCTAGAATGTATTTCTATAATTGTTATGTATCATTATAAGCCTTCTGAATATGTAGTTATTGTAGTAAGAGGTCATTAAAATCTAGTTCTTCATTTTCATGACGTTATTTCCGGTTTCGGTAATAGTACATCTCTACTTTAACTATTGATTTAACTACTATTAACTATCTAGATAACCGTCTGAATCATTTGGCGCTGGTTTAATTCTTAACGGTCTAGCCGTTTTAGAGATATGACGTCACTTCCGGTTTCAAAATGGCGGCTTTCTGTTGGTTTTATAAAAAGGCACCTCAGACGCCAAAAGTGCACATGTGGTGAAAATTTCAGATCGATCGGCTCAGCCGTTTAGGCTGTGGCGGTGATTGCGGTTTTTCCTGATATCATCATCATCATCATCATCATCATCAGATCAAGATAGGTTTTAAAAGGGGTGTAATTTCACGTTTTTCTCGGCCCTCTAGCTTGCAAACGGCATAACATATTGTTCCCCAATTTGGTATATGTAGTGGGGTGGGCCGTAGCTCGAAATTAAGATATATCGCAACAATGTGAGATTTTCCAATTTTAAGATCCAGTAGGCCGAAAATGCCATGTTGTTGCTTACAGTAAAAGTGGTTGGTCTGCTCCTCAGTTTATTATGCATTTACGGTATGTTGAGTGAGTGTGAGTGTACGGTACGACTTGGCTGGGTGGAGCGACCGCTCCACTAGATATGTGTGGGAATAGTAATATGCCAGTAGTCATATAGTAATTTAAGGGGAAGGAAGAGCCTCTGAATGAGGACCTCGGCTGGAAAGCAGTTATCGTCCCGTCTCGTTGAAGATAGACTAGATGTTAAAGCGACAAAGTTGTGGAGAATGAATTGCAGATTATGCAGCGTTGACTACTTATTTGAAATTTTTAATCACCTTAAAGTTATAAGTAGTTATATGTTGCGTATATATTGAGTAAATAAAACTAATAATTTAAAAAATTGGTTCAACGACGATTAAACTAGATTTAATTTCAAGCAACTTTGGTCTTGAAACTTTTATTCTAACTTGATCGGTAGAGGCAAAATTTGCTTTCTCACACCATCAATGTTATGAGTTTTGCATAAAACCAGGGGCACTGAAACCGACTGAAGTTGCAAGTAAACATTCTGGGAGTTCCAGTAACGGTGTGGAAGGGAATGATGGGAGGGTCCTAATAGACAGCATGGAAATATAAATAGTGCACTGATAGCGAGAGTTTGTATGTCAACAATAATCATCAGTTTCCCCGGCATTTACACAATCAACGACGACTGGAGACAGACGGACCTCAGAGCTGTCTAAATCATCTAACCTAATTTATAAAAATCTATCTATCATAAAGTGTATACCGTCTAAAATGTTGGAAATGGCCTAAAATTAAATTTTCATTGTAAGTTGATAAAATGTAAGTGAAAATTTTCAGAAACATAGAATGTTGATATTCAAAACAGCCATGTACAAATCTTCCCAACAATTTAATTTATCATAAGAAAATTCGCTGTTGTATTAATAAAGACTTCACTTAATATTATTTTTTATGCTATTTTTTAAATTTTAATTTAAATATTTATGTTTTTTTGAAGATATAAATATATTTTTGCTAATTGAATAACTGTTGAAATCGGCAACACTTCTCTAAGCATCCATAATAATTCACTGTAAATAGTAGCATCTCGGGCTATCTATTATTCTTGAGTCAATCTCGGCAAGGTTATGTCACGATGTGTATTTATTCTCATTGTGACAACAATGTCGAACAGTTTTCCCGTCTACAATTACTAGTGCAGAATAACAGATGAATTTCGACGCTCGCTAAGAGCACATCAATGTGTGTCTCTACTGTATGCACTATTTTATTATTTATAACTGAAAACTGTATGTTATAAAGGTAAAGAAATATTTTTGGTTGCAATGTGTATCATAGCAACTGAATGATAATTATACATTGTACGTGTTATTTCACACGTTAATCCCGAACACAGGTTTAGGTCACCGATAGCAATGATTTGTCAGACAAACGGCGAATAATTATTTAATTGTTGTATTGACCGTTATCATTACTCCAACCATTCCATTTAAAAAAAAAATCGATGTAGGTGTCAAAGGTTTCAAAATATAACATATAAAGTGTGTGACTTTTTGTTGATTTTTTCTACTAGTTTTGAGCAATGAAATAATATATGATATTATTTCAAAATTTCCTAATTCATTGATTTATAAATTTCACAACATACCACTTATATAGTCCGGAGAAAAGGCTGGAAATATTCATGTGTATTTTTATTACTTTATTTCATTATTTTTCGTATTTTCTACTCTCTACTTAGAAGAAGTAGACAGTAGACAGTTTCAAAGATTTCAAAGATTTATTTTTCGAAGTGGTACATTGTATTTACAGTCGTATGTGTACATACCCCAATAAGCATAGCTTGTGGCGGGGCATGTTATTAAAATTAGGTTAGATTAAAATTACATAATGTTATTACATAATGTTATTAGATACTTGAAAAATGGGAAAATTAAGAATATACCTAATACTATCTAAATTATAATTATGATTATAAGTGATTATAATTAATACAAGTAGTTCATATAATTAAGATAATCAGAGTGACAGAGGTAAGAAATTACATAATGTTATTACATAATGTTATTAGATAGGTACTTGAAAAATGGGAAAATTAAGAATATACCTAATACTATCTAAATTATAATTATGATTATAAGTGATTATAATTAATACAAGTAGTTCATATAATTAAGATAATCAGAGTAACAGAGGTAAATGTGCTACACCTTGTAAAATGTAATTTGGCTAGAAGTAGACAAAATTATAGACTATATGAAAGTAAATGAGAATAGATGAACGTTCCTTACTTATAACGATTTACTCATTCAACCTAGGTAGGTAATATGTCTACAGTTATACAATAACAAAAATAGAGCTTAACATTATAATAAATAATGTTACTAATAATAATGAAGCGGCACATGACACATACGTATGATAAGATAAGAATTAATTGTAACTTATTGCAATGGTGAGTTTGAAAACTACTGTACCTAAGATACGTAATAGATAACAGGTGTGTGGAACCCCAATATCATGTCTTGCTGATGTTGAAGATAAGGATTAGGATTTGCAGTTTATGACGTTATTAAGAAGATCTATGGGATATGTCGTCAACCATTTCTTAACCTCATAGTTAAATATTTTCTTAGATGGAATGTTGCGGACAGCCGTTGGTATTAAATTATACAGTTTGGGTCCAAGAAAGACGACATGCCTCTGGGTAATACCTTTGGCCACGCGATTCTGGAATATTTTCCTGTTAGCAGATGCTCGTGTTACTCTATTTTCTGAGTTGAGATTTATTGAAAAATTGATTACTTGTGAGCGGACAATCTTAGCTACAGACAGAGCATAGAGCTTGCGCATCTGCAACACACCTGTGTCTTCGTAGACCTGTAGAGTTGAGTATCTCATATGTTCTTTAAGCATCACTTTTAGAATTGGGTTTTGGGTAGTGACGAGGGACCGCAAGTGAACATCGTATGTTCCACCCCATGAAGCTATACCATACTGTATGATGGATTGTACAAGCGAGTAGTACACTAGTTTTAGAGTAGTGTATGATAAGACATATCTCAAGTTATAAAAGATCGATGTAGCATATCTAAGTTTTTTAACAAGGATGTTGATGTGCTCCGTCCACTTCATATGCTGGTCTATTGTTACACCAAGGTATTTGGTTGATGCAGACTTGTGTGCGATATGACAGGCACATGTAACATTTATTTGAGGGCAGTGATTATCATGAATTTTGATTGTCGATGCCGGAGGTTGGGAGTTAGCCCTAGGGGAAAACGTTATGTACATAGTTTTTTCTTTATTAAGGGTGAGTAAATTTTCATCGAGCCAGCGTTTTACTATGTTTAACCCAATTGAGGCATTTTCGTGACATTTTTCCCAAGTTTTGGCGGAGAATAGGAGAACTGTGTCATCTGCGAATGAAGTGACACTGCAGTTGGCATTGATTTCACACAGCTCATTAATATACATTAAGAATAGGAGAGGTCCCAGGACAGTTCCTTGTGGAACACCGCATTTGATTACTCGTGGCTTACTTAAATGTCCATTAAGTGACACAACTTGGTTTCTACCCTTGAGATAGCTTTTAATTAGCTCAAGCGGTGGGCCTCTGATGCCTAATTTGTGCATCTTTACAAATAACAATGGATGAGATACGGTGTCGAACGCCTTTGCTAGGTCTAGAAATATTGCAAGGGGCTTCTCATTGCTGTCAATTTTTGAATGTATTTGGGAAGTTAATTTAACAATGGCGTCATCTGTATTCATGTTTGGCCGAAATCCGTATTGATTTTTTGAAAGAATATTGTTTTCTTCTAGGAAATTACAGATTCTAGATTTGATACATTTTTCGTGAACTTTTGATATTGTTGACAAGAGAGAAATAGGTCTGTAATTATTAGGAAGTAGCTTACTACCCTTCTTAAATATAGGTCTTATATGAGCTTCTTTAAATATTTCAGGATAGGTCCCCACTTCAAAGCTGCTGTTAATTATGTAGGAGAGTGGTATAGCTATCTCTTTCCTTATTTCCTTGAGAGTTCGAGATGTAATGAGATCCGGGCCTGGAGCAGAGTGTGGCTTCAAATCGTTTATGTATTTAATTATTTCTGTGGGACTAACCGGCTTAAGAAACATTGATTTAGAATATACTTGACTTTCTTGGGTAGGGTGGGGTTGAAAGTTAGCATAATTTGCGTTTTGGCTGTTATTACAAATGTTGTTAGCCATCTCTTCTCCAATGTCACTAAAGTAGTTCACAAACTCGTCGGCCATTTCACCCGGGTTGTCCTTGCTGTTTAGGAGACCCTTGTTTGTTGATATTTTAGTGATGTTGACAGACTTTGCTTTCCTATTACTTAATTCGTTTATTATTCCCCACACTTTTTTACAGTCTCCTTTTGCTTCTATAAGCTTATCTTTGTAATAATCATTCTTGGTTGTTTTAATTAGAGAATTTAAAAAGTTTCTGTATTTTTTATAATGATCTCGCAGAGTCTTATCGCTAGGATGTTTAATCGTTTGTCGATGTAATTTGTCCCTATTTCTAATTGACTTGATTATGCCTGAAGTAATCCACGGTTTCAGTTTGCTGGCTCTTGACCTCACCTTTCTTGTCTGAGTACATTTTTGTATTTCAGATTTCAAGTAGTTTATGAGATTATCTGCAGAGGAGCTTGGATCATTTTCAATTAGCATTGCACTCCAGTCAGTAGCAGCCATTGCCTCTCTCAGTAGGTCATAGTTAACTGATTTGATATCTTTTGTAATGAAGTCAGCCGTAAAGCCATCATTTTTGTTGTGACTCAAGACATTTTTGTTTCTGTTGTTTGCTAGCCCTATGCATATCGCGTAGTGGTCCGAGATGTTAGTTTGCAACAATGCACTCTTTGCTTCTAAGTGGGATTTGATAAAGATATGGTCGATGCATGACGCTGAAGAAGTTGTGACTCGAGTGGGATCGCTTATGGAACTGGAAAAGCCGCAGGTGTTTAAGACTGTTTGATAATCGTTCGCATCTGCGGTATTCTCAAGTGTATTAATGTTTATGTCTCCTATGATTATTCTGTTGGTATTAGTCATTTGTTTTATGTTTTGTTTTAGCTCTGAGATAAAAGTTTTTGCATCCCCTGATGGTGATCGGTAGATACCCATAACCGAGTATGTCTCATTATCTTTGGCAGCTGTTATACAAATTACATTTGCTTGAGAAAAGGCAGTGTTTGATTCTACATTAATAATGTCAAATTCTTCACTCTTGTACAATATTGTCACACCATCATATGTGGTTAATTTATTCGTGAAATTTAGGGTTGTGTACCCATTGATGAAAAATTGGTCTGTGTTTGATTTCAGGTGTGTTTCAGTTAGTAATATTATGTCGAAGTCTAAGGCCATGTCCTGTAATACCGCAGTAAGTTCGTCAAAGTGACTGGATATTCCCCTAATATTCATATGAAATATTTTTATACCTTGAAATTTGTTATAAATAGGTTTAAGTTCCTTTGTTGTAGTGCAAATTGCTGTGTAATATTGGGGTTCCAGAATGTAATCTAAGTTGAGACCTAGAGATGGGTCAGTCATGTTGGTTGCCATTATTGTCTAAGAGCCAACTAAATTAAATTAACTATTTTCTAACCTAAGCTAACTTACAGTTGTTTTTTTTCCTTATTTCTTTCGCTTTCCTCTTGCATGGCACACATTATCCCGAAAAGTGGGAAGTCCGAGGTACAGTTAAATGTTATGATATTAGTTTCTTGAAGTCCGAGGCATTGTTTATTCGAAGTTTCTTCTTGTCATGAAGAGCCACTATCACCCCATCCATGGTCCAGCACTTGGTTATTCCGACGATCTTTTGGACTTGAATGAGCAGCTCTTGGCGGCGACGTGTGAGCGATTCCGTTATGAGGTGAACAGATCCCTTCAGACGTCGTTTATTTCTGAAGATTGCCTCACGAGCTTGATAAGAGATAAACTTAACAATTACTGGTCGCTTTTTGTCTTTGTCTGCGTTGACAGCGCCAAGACGATGGCATCTGTCAATGTCGTTTGCCTGGATGTTAATACCCACCACATTGTTGAATATATCTAATACACTTTGATATATATTTTCATCAGGGTTTTCGGCTATGCCATGAACTAGAATGCAATTTCTCCGACTATATTGCTCTAATCGGTCCAGCTTTTCTTCTTGATTAGCTATTTGTTTCTCTTGGTCTGCAAGTTTATTGATGACAGACAGTAGCTCATCCTTCATCTCTTGCAGCTTGCTCTTGACCAGGGCATCCAGTGTGATGAGTTTAGATTGAAGAGTTTCTTCGTCTTGCGCAGTGAGTTTTGCAGATTCTAATTCGTTTTTCAATTCCTGGATGGAATCATTTAGTGTGGTTTCATATTCAAGAAAATTCTTCTTTAGGTGTGCAATCTCGCTTCCCGATGCCGATCCTGATGGTTCCTCAAGAGTGGGGTTATTGTTCTTCTTCCCTGTTCCGTTCATGTTGTAATGCAGATGATAGACGGAACAATTAATCAGTTTGGTTACCGGCAAAACTGCACGGTGGGATGGACCTGTGATATTTTTCTTCCTCTGGTGGGATGGTCCTGTGGTTACAACCTCTGGTGGGATGGTCCTGTGAGGTTTTTGAGAAGCGCGGCTGGTAGCAAGGTGCTTATTTCATTCACTTCACTACGCATACATAACCTCAGTTGTCAGTAATGTATGATTGACTGAATTACTTCATGTAGCTTGTGCTAAATCACTTGTTTTAATAATGTACCTCGCGAGTGATACAGGGGCTTAATGTTATGATATAAATTTTAAGATAAACAAATAATACTCACGCCCATAAGTGGGATTTATCGGGACAAAGCTCAAGACTAACTCAGTCTGCCGCCATCTTGTAGTGTCTACGTTCTATTACAAGAACCACATGCACAAAAACTAAAATGATTTTCTTGCTCTGATTGCGATAATATTATTCTCTTAGTAAAGAACCCAGAGAGAAATGAGACTACCTATACCTATTCGTAAACAAATTTATCCAATGGCCTTTATACTCTCAGGTGGTGAAATAAGATCAGTGTCATATATCGCCGTTATAATGGTTAAAAATCAATAAAAGGATTTGCAATCTTTGAATCTATTAGATAAGTGTTGAACACTTTATTGCGTGTGATTATTCTTGATCCTCGATGATTTTGTTCGTGTTGTGAAAGTGATGCCAATTATGTCATTTGAGTTGGTAGCCAGTCTGGACCCAGCGATCATAACAACAATACTCGGGGTATCAGATCTCACTTCTGTTTACATTTTTTGCATGGGAACTAAAGTCGGAAGAAAACATTCATATCAAACATTGTTCCCAGTTAGACCAATCACAGTAATGACAACAAATTCGTCCCCAAATCTGGTCCCGCCTTATTTACCTATAAAAACCCCGCCCACAATAGCAATTAGAGCTGATTCTCTAGGAGCAGTCAGCCGGTCCTTCCCCTTAATATAGTAAATATGTATAGTAAACTTGTACAATAATATATGTATAGTAAATGAACAATATTTTCTTATAGTATTTTCTTATAGTAAAAGAGTATAGTATTTTGATATAGTATTTTGTGGTAAATTTGTATAGTAATTTTGCATAGTATTTTCCTACCATAAAAAAACACTCCGTGTAAAAATACCAGCCAAGTCTCTTCAACTATAAAAAAATATAAGAAATCTAAAAATTCAGCACTGAAAAGTAGTGATTAAGCGAGCGGAGCGAGCGTCTCCACTTGACTCTTGCGGCACTTTCTCTGTGTGTGTGTTTGTTTTTTTTTTTTTTTTTTTTTTGTTTGCTGGTTCAACCCAGTCCGCACCGGTCAACGTATCGATCTGAAATTTTGCACACACCTTCATCTCATACTAACTTAGACCTGTATAGTTTTTGAGAAAGATCCGTTCACAAATAAAAAAAATCGTGTTTTCCCATATAAATAGCATTGTAGGTTCGAGGAGTCCGTTGCGGCCGCCCGATGCGCTCCATTCAAAACAACTCGGAAGCAAGCAGCTGTCTATCTATTATTGTTTGAATACGTAACAATTATTTCTTTGCGGTTAGATAATAGTTAAAGTAATACATGCGAGGTATACTTATAGGGGTTATTTTATTATTTTTGAAGATGTAGTTAATAGGTATAGGTATTTATTGTTTATGAGAGTTTTAACATGCAGTCTTACTTCCAATCTTTTCAAAGGCTGAGCAAATTATTTGTAGACCGATGAAATGTCTGCTTGATTGTAGAAATAGATTGGTTGGTTGATAATTGAAATTATGTTTATGAAATATTTATTTTATTTGTATCAGATACAATGTGTTAGGTTTGTGTTAGGTAAGCAATGCGCTAGAAGAAATAAGCTCTTTTATACGGAACGGCAAGTAACTGTTTGGATAATGTTTCTTAAATTATGTTTGCTCATATTAGCACTTAGAATGGCCTATTTTGTGGTTTGAATCTCTGTATTTTTTATTTATAATAATTCCATAATACCTACGTACCTAAATACTGAAATAAATACACATGAGTGTGTATCATGTTGCAATGACTTGCAATAACTGTTGCAATAACTTGCAATGAGATGCAAATTCAGCTATTTTTTATATAATTTAGTGGATCGTGCTTCTAGATTTCAGTTGTTTTAGGTATATTATTGCCGGCTTTTAAGGAATTATGGTTCGAGGTTTTGCACGTATCCGTGCTCGCTTATCAACGCGTTACACAGAGCGTTTTCCTAGTATCAAAAAATGAGCCAAATCAAAACTTAATTTTAAAAACCAAAATATACTTGGCGCATCGTATATATAAATAGTATAGAAGCATATGCCAAAAATCAAATGTACCTAAATATATATTATATACCTATAATGCCCTTAAAAGTGATGCGCCAAGTATATTTCGGTTTTTAAAATTAAGTTTTGACTTGGCTCATTTTTTGATATCACTACTTTTCAGTGCTGAATTTTTAGATTTCTTCTATTTTTTTATAGTTGAAGAGACTTGGCTGGTATTTTTACACGGAGTGTTTTTTTATGGGGATATCATTTATTTTTTTAGTTTATTTACACAACTTGTAACACACATCGGAGCAACAATGACTAAATACTTTTAAAAATACGCCATTACAGAATTGGTTAATACAAAAAATTGTGTTTGGTTCTCAATATACCTAAGCTTAAAGTGATATTCCATGAAGAATTGCGAAAGCTTCGTTTCAATCAGTCCAGCCGTTTTCGAGATATGATGTCACTTCCGGTTTTCAAAATAGCGACTGAAATTACTGCCACCTAGAATGTATTTCTATAATTGTTATGTATCATTATAAACCTTCTGAATATGTAGTTATTGTAGTAAGAGGTCATTAAAATCTAGTTCTTCATTTTCATGACGTCATTTCCGGTTTCGGTAATAGTACATCTCTACTTTAACTATTGATTTAACTACTATTAACTATATAGATAACCGTCTGAATCATTTGGCGCTGGTTTAATTCTTAACGGTCTAGCCGTTTTAGAGATATGACGTCACTTCCGGTTTCAAAATGGCGGCTTTCTGTTGGTTTTATAAAAAGGCACCTCAGACGCCAAAAGTGCACATGTGGTGAAAATTTCAGATCGATCGGCTCAGCCGTTTAGGCTGTGGCGGTGATTGCGGTTTTTCCTGATATCATCATCATCATCATCATCATCAGATCAAGATAGGTAGGTTTTAAAAGGGGTGTAATTTCACGTTTTTCTCGGCCCTCTAGCTTGCAAACGGCATAACATATTGTTCCCCAATTTGGTATATGTAGTGGGGTGGGCCGTAGCTCGAAATTAAGATATATCGCAACAATGTGAGATTTTCCAATTTTAAGATCCAGTAGGCCGAAAATGCCATGTTGTTGCTTACAGTAAAAGTGGTTGGTCTGCTCCTCAGTTTATTATGCATTTACGGTATGTTGAGTGAGTGTGAGTGTACGGTACGACTTGGCTGGGTGGAGCGACCGCTCCACTAGATACCTAAAATTTTACAAAAAAATTGTATAGTTATTTAAATTTACTTTATTCCCAATTAACTATATTATAGTTTTTTTTAATAGTAATTACAGTAAATTTTCGTAAGGGAAGGTGACAGGAAGAGGAAGGAAGTGTCAGCTGCAGGAGAGAGAGCTAGAGCAGGAAGGCGAAGGGTCAGGCGAAAAGGAGGAGGAGGTCAAGCAGCAGCAGGACAGCAGGAGCAGTGCAGACAGCAGGCAGGTTGTGAAGAAGGGAAGTCAAAGCAAAAGCAGGCCCCCTTATGAAAAAGAACTATATAAAATGTAAAGTATTTTTAATTTACTATATAATTCATAAAGTTCTTCAAATTTACTATATAATTCATATAGTTACTCCGATTTACTATATAATTCATATTTTAATTCCAATTTACTATATTAATTGTAAAGATTTATTCAAATGTACTATAAGTATAGTATAGTTTTTCTCTTTAACTATTAAAGAATTGTTGTTTTTAAAATAACTAGATAAAATGAATAGTATTTTTAAATTTACTATATAATTCATATGGTGATTCCGATTTACTATATAATTCATATAGTTATTCCGATTTACTATATAATTGTATAGTTGTCTTTTTAAATACTGTAAGTATAGCAACGCGATTTTAATTTACTATACAAAATGTATACTTTTTCCAATTTACTATACCATTATTAAAATTTACTATTCACAACGAATAGTTGTTTGAAATTACTATTGGTCTCCAATAGTAATTTGAAAAGCAGCTATAGAGAGCCAATAGTATTTTCGAATAACTATTGGTGAACATTTAATTACTATGGAACCCAATCTAAAAAAATCTATTGAGATCCAATATTATTTTCTAATTACTGTTGGTACCTAACCATTTTACATTATAGTTATTTTGTAAAACTTAAGGAAGGCCATTATATTTCAGTAACACACTTCCAACCAAAACCCACTCAAACACACCCACACAGGTCTTAAACATTGGATATTGAAATATAAGTTATACCGGTGCTCTTTGTTCTAGTATTTTACATCAAATTATAATGCCAATGTGTATATTACACCTCTAATATTCACACATGCAACAAAATAAGTCAAGTAATGTAATAAGATGCAATGCCATGAATAAAACTAATTGTTCAATAAAACACTTTTAAGTCAACTTTGCAGTAGGTAAATTATGTGATAAACTGAATGGTGGAGTCGCAATTCAAATCGGAGCTCAAACAAATCCTGTAAAAATATTCTAATGTCTTAGCACTCGATAGTTGTTTTTTTACATCAGGCTTGTATATATACAAGTTCTAGTTTTACTATACCTAATAGACTACGAATAGTATATTCCCAAAAGTGTATTCTTATAGTTAATAACCAATAGTTATTTCCAATAGTAAATCTGATATGTGTGGGAATAGTAATATGCCAGTAGTCATATAGTAATTTAATATAGTAAATATGTATAGTAAACTTGTACAATAATATATGTATAGTAAATGAACAATATTTTCTTATAGTATTTTCTTATAGTAAAAGAGTATAGTATTTTGATATAGTATTTTGTGGTAAATTTGTATAGTAATTTTGCATAGTATTTTCCTATCCCCATAAAAAACACTCCGTGTAAAATACTAGCCAAGTCTCTTAACTATAAAAAAAATAGAAGAAATCTAAAAATTCAGCACTGAAAAGTAGTGATATCAAAAAAAGGGCCAAGTCAAAACTTCATTTTAAAAACCAAAATATACTTGGCGCATCGTGTATATAGTAGTATAGTATATGCCAGAAATTAAATGTGCCTATACCTATAATGCCCTTAAAAACGATGCGCCAAGTATATTTTGGTTTTTAAAATGAAGTTTTGACTTGGCCCTTTTTTTGATATCACTACTTTTCAGTGCTGAATTTTTAGATTTCTTCTATTTTTTTTATAGTTAAGAGACTTGGCTGGTATTTTTACACGGAGTGTTTTTTATGGGGATATCAATAATTTTTTTAGTTTATTTATACAACTTGTTCCTAACTTGTGACTTATTCCTTTAAAAAAATAGGCAATTTCCGAATTGGGTACTACGAAAAATTGTGTTTGGTACTAAATATAAGCTTAAAATGATATTCCATGAAGAATTGCGAAAGCATCGTTCCAATAGGTCCAACCGTTTTCGAGCTATGGCATCACTTCCTTTTTTAAAAATAGCGACTGAAATTACTGCCACCTAGAATGTATTTCTATAATTGTTATGTATCATTATAAGCCTTCTGAATATGTAGTTATTGTAGTAAGAGGTCATTAAAATCTAGTTCTTCATTTTCATGACGTCATTTCCGGTTTCGGTAATAGTACATCTCTACTTTAACTATTGATTTAACTACTATTAACTATATAGATAACCGTCTTAATCATTTGGCGCTGGTTTAATTCTTAACGGTCTAGCCGTTTTAGAGATATGACGTCACTTCCGGTTTCAAAATGGCGGCTTTCTGTTGGTTTTATAAAAAGGCACCTCAGACGCCAAAAGTGCACATGTGGTGAAAATTTCAGATCGATCGGCTCAGCCGTTTAGGCTGTGGCGGTGATTGCGGTTTTTCCTGATATCATCATCATCATCATCATCATCAGATCAAGATAGGTAGGTTTTAAAAGGGGTGTAATTTCACGTTTTTCTCGGCCCTCTAGCTTGCAAACGGCATAACATATTGTTCCCCAATTTGGTTTATGTAGTGGGGTGGGCCGTAGCTCGAAATTAAGATATATCGCAACAATGTGAGATTTTCCAATTTTAAGATCCAGTAGGCCGAAAATGCCATGTTGTTGCTTACAGTAAAAGTGGTTGGTCTGCTCCTCAGTTTATTATGCATTTACGGTATGTTGAGTGAGTGTGAGTGTACGGTACGACTTGGCTGGGTGGAGCGACCGCTCCACTAGATACCTAAAATTTTACAAAAAAATTGTATAGTTATTTAAATTTACTTTATTCCCAATTAACTATATTATAGTTTTTTTTTAATAGTAATTACAGTAAATTTTCGTAAGGGAAGGTGACAGGAAGAGGAAGGAAGTGTCAGCTGCAGGAGAGAGAGCTAGAGCAGGAAGGCGAAGGGTCAGGCGAAAAGGAGGAGGAGGTCAAGCAGCAGCAGGACAGCAGGAGCAGTGCAGACAGCAGGCAGGTTGTGAAGAAGGGAAGTCAAAGCAAAAGCAGGCCCCCTTATGAAAAAGAACTATATAAAATGTAAAGTATTTTTAATTTACTATATAATTCATAAAGTTCTTCAAATTTACTATATAATTCATATAGTTACTCCGATTTACTATATAATTCATATTTTAATTCCAATTTACTATATTAATTGTAAAGATTTATTCAAATGTACTATAAGTATAGTATAGTTTTTCTCTTTAACTATTAAAGAATTGTTGTTTTTAAAATAACTAGATAAAATGAATAGTATTTTTAAATTTACTATATAATTCATATGGTGATTCCGATTTACTATATAATTCATATAGTTATTCCGATTTACTATATAATTGTATAGTTGTCTTTTTAAATACTGTAAGTATAGCAACGCGATTTTAATTTACTATACAAAATGTATACTTTTTCCAATTTACTATACCATTATTAAAATTTACTATTCACAACGAATAGTTGTTTGAAATTACTATTGGTCTCCAATAGTAATTTGAAAAGCAGCTATAGAGAGCCAATAGTATTTTCGAATAACTATTGGTGAACATTTAATTACTATGGAACCCAATCTAAAAAAATCTATTGAGATCCAATATTATTTTCTAATTACTGTTGGTACCTAACCATTTTACATTATAGTTATTTTGTAAAACTTAAGGAAGGCCATTATATTTCAGTAACACACTTCCAACCAAAACCCACTCAAACACACCCACACAGGTCTTAAACATTGGATATTGAAATATAAGTTATACCGGTGCTCTTTGTTCTAGTATTTTACATCAAATTATAATGCCAATGTGTATATTACACCTCTAATATTCACACATGCAACAAAATAAGTCAAGTAATGTAATAAGATGCAATGCCATGAATAAAACTAATTGTTCAATAAAACACTTTTAAGTCAACTTTGCAGTAGGTAAATTATGTGATAAACTGAATGGTGGAGTCGCAATTCAAATCGGAGCTCAAACAAATCCTGTAAAAATATTCTAATGTCTTAGCACTCGATAGTTGTTTTTTACATCAGGCTTGTATATATACAAGTTCTAGTTTTACTATACCTAATAGACTACGAATAGTATATTCCCAAAAGTGTATTCTTATAGTTAATAACCAATAGTTATTTCCAATAGTAAATCTGATATGTGTGGGAATAGTAATATGCCAGTAGTCATATAGTAATTTAATATAGTAAATATGTATAGTAAACTTGTACAATAATATATGTATAGTAAATGAACAATATTTTCTTATAGTATTTTCTTATAGTAAAAGAGTATAGTATTTTGATATAGTATTTTGTGGTAAATTTGTATAGTAATTTTGCATAGTATTTTCCTATCCCCATAAAAAACACTCCGTGTAAAATACTAGCCAAGTCTCTTAACTATAAAAAAAATAGAAGAAATCTAAAAATTCAGCACTGAAAAGTAGTGATATCAAAAAAAGGGCCAAGTCAAAACTTCATTTTAAAAACCAAAATATACTTGGCGCATCGTGTATATAGTAGTAGAGTATATGCCAGAAATTAAATGTGCCTATACCTATAATGCCCTTAAAAACGATGCGCCAAGTATATTTTGGTTTTTAAAATGAAGTTTTGACTTGGCCCTTTTTTTGATATCACTACTTTTCAGTGCTGAATTTTTAGATTTCTTCTATTTTTTTTATAGTTAAGAGACTTGGCTGGTATTTTTACACGGAGTGTTTTTTATGGGGATATCAATAATTATTTTAGTTTATTTATACAACTTGTTCCTAACTTGTGACTTATTCCTTTAAAAAAATAGGCAATTTCCGAATTGGGTACTACGAAAAATTGTGTTTGGTACTAAATATAAGCTTAAAATGATATTCCATGAAGAATTGCGAAAGCATCGTTCCAATAGGTCCAACCGTTTTCGAGCTATGGCATCACTTCCTTTTTTAAAAAAAGCGACTGAAATTACTGCCACCTAGAATGTATTTCTATAATTGTTATGTATCATTATAAGCCTTCTGAATATGTAGTTATTGTAGTAAGAGGTCATTAAAATCTAGTTCTTCATTTTCATGACGTCATTTCCGGTTTCGGTAATAGTACATCTCTACTTTAACTATTGATTTAACTACTATTAACTATATAGATAACCGTCTGAATCATTTGGCGCTGGTTTAATTCTTAACGGTCTAGCCGTTTTAGAGATATGACGTCACTTCCGGTTTCAAAATGGCGGCTTTCTGTTGGTTTTATAAAAAGGCACCTCAGACGCCAAAAGTGCACATGTGGTGAAAATTTCAGATCGATCGGCTCAGCCGTTTAGGCTGTGGCGGTGATTGCGGTTTTTCCTGATATCATCATCATCATCATCATCATCAGATCAAGATAGGTTTTAAAAGGGGTGTAATTTCACGTTTTTCTCGGCCCTCTAGCTTGCAAACGGCATAACATATTGTTCCCCAATTTGGTATATGTAGTGGGGTGGGCCGTAGCTCGAAATTAAGATATATCGCAACAATGTGAGATTTTCCAATTTTAAGATCCAGTAGGCCGAAAATGCCATGTTGTTGCTTACAGTAAAAGTGGTTGGTCTGCTCCTCAGTTTATTATGCATTAACGGTATGTTGAGTGAGTGTGAGTGTACGGTACGACTTGGCTGGGTGGAGCGACCGCTCCACTAGATACCTAAAATTTTACAAAAAAATTGTATAGTTATTTAAATTTACTTTATTCCCAATTAACTATATTATAGTTTTTTTTAATAGTAATTACAGTAAATTTTCGTAAGGGAAGGTGACAGGAAGAGGAAGGAAGTGTCAGCTGCAGGAGAGAGAGCTAGAGCAGGAAGGCGAAGGGTCAGGCGAAAAGGAGGAGGAGGTCAAGCAGCAGCAGGACAGCAGGAGCAGTGCAGACAGCAGGCAGGTTGTGAAGAAGCGAAGTCAAAGCAAAAGCAGGCCCCCTTATGAAAAACAACTATATAAAATGTAAAGTATTTTTAATTTACTATATAATTCATAAAGTTCTTCAAATTTACTATATAATTCATATAGTTACTCCGATTTACTATATAATTCATATTTTAATTCCAATTTACTATATTAATTGTAAAGATTTATTCAAATGTACTATAAGTATAGTATAGTTTTTCTCTTTAACTATTAAAGAATTGTTGTTTTTAAAATAACTAGATAAAATGAATAGTATTTTTAAATTTACTATATAATTCATATGGTGATTCCGATTTACTATATAATTCATATAGTTATTCCGATTTACTATATAATTGTATAGTTGTCTTTTTAAATACTGTAAGTATAGCAACGCGATTTTAATTTACTATACAAAATGTATACTTTTTCCAATTTACTATACCATTATTAAAATTTACTATTCACAACGAATAGTTGTTTGAAATTACTAATGGTCTCCAATAGTAATTTGAAAAGCAGCTATAGAGAGCCAATAGTATTTTCGAATAACTATTGGTGAACATTTAATTACTATGGAACCCAATCTAAAAAAATCTATTGAGATCCAATATTATTTTCTAATTACTGTTGGTACCTAACCATTTTACATTATAGTTATTTTGTAAAACTTTAGGAAGGCCATAATATTTCAGTAACACACTTCCAACCAAAACCCACTCAAACACACCCACACAGGTCTTAAACATTGGATATTGAAATATAAGTTATACCGGTGCTCTCTGTTCTAGTATTTTACATCAAATTATAATGCCAATGTGTATATTGCACCTCTAATATTCACACATGCAACAAAATAAGTCAAGTAATGTAATAAGATGCAATGCCATGAATAAAACTAATTGTTCAATAAAACACTTTTAAGTCAACTTTGCAGTAGGTAAATTATGTGATAAACTGAATGGTGGAGTCGCAATTCAAATCGGAGCTCAAACAAATCCTGTAAAAATATTCTAATGTCTTAGCACTCGATAGTTGTTTTTTACATCAGGCTTGTATATATACAAGTTCTAGTTTTACTATACCTAATAGACTACGAATAGTATATTCCCAAAAGTGTATTCTTATAGTTAATAACCAATAGTTATTTCCAATAGTAAATCTGATATGTGTGGGAATAGTAATATGCCAGTAGTCATATAGTAATTTAATATAGTAAATATGTATAGTAAACTTGTACAATAATATATGTATAGTAAATGAACAATATTTTCTTATAGTATTTTCTTATAGTAAAAGAGTATAGTATTTTGATATAGTATTTTGTGGTAAATTTGTATAGTAATTTTGCATAGTATTTTCCTATCCCCATAAAAAACACTCCGTGTAAAAATACCAGCCAAGTCTCTTAACTATAAAAAAAATAGAAGAAATCTAAAAATTCAGCACTGAAAAGTAGTGATATCAAAAAAAGGGCCAAGTCAAAACTTCATTTTAAAAACCAAAATATACTTGGCGCATCGTGTATATAGTAGTATAGTATATGCCAGAAATTAAATGTGCCTATACCTATAATGCCCTTAAAAACGATGCGCCAAGTATATTTTGGTTTTTAAAATGAAGTTTTGACTTGGCCCTTTTTTTGATATCACTACTTTTCAGTGCTGAATTTTTAGATTTCTTCTATTTTTTTTATAGTAAAGAGACTTGGCTGGTATTTTTACACGGAGTGTTTTTTATGGGGATATCAATAATTTTTTTAGTTTATTTATACAACTTGTTCCTAACTTGTGACTTATTCCTTTAAAAAAATAGGCAATTTCCGAATTAGGTACTACGAAAAATTGTGTTTGGTACTAAATATAAGCTTAAAATGATATTCCATGAAGAATTGCGAAAGCATCGTTCCAATAGGTCCAACCGTTTTCGAGCTATGGCATCACTTCCTTTTTTAAAAATAGCGACTGAAATTACTGCCACCTAGAATGTATTTCTATAATTGTTATGTATCATTATAAGCCTTCTGAATATGTAGTTATTGTAGTAAGAGGTCATTAAAATCTAGTTCTTCATTTTCATGACGTCATTTCCGGTTTCGGTAATAGTACATCTCTACTTTAACTATTGATTTAACTACTATTAACTATATAGATAACCGTCTGAATCATTTGGCGCTGGTTTAATTCTTAACGGTCTAGCCGTTTTAGAGATATGACGTCACTTCCGGTTTCAAAATGGCGGCTTTCTGTTGGTTTTATAAAAAGGCACCTCAGACGCCAAAAGTGCACATGTGGTGAAAATTTCAGATCGATCGGCTCAGCCGTTTAGGCTGTGGCGGTGATTGCGGTTTTTCCTGATATCATCATCATCATCATCATCATCAGATCAAGATAGGTTTTAAAAGGGGTGTAATTTCACGTTTTTCTCGGCCCTCTAGCTTGCAAACGGCATAACATATTGTTCCCCAATTTGGTATATGTAGTGGGGTGGGCCGTAGCTCGAAATTAAGATATATCGCAACAATGTGAGATTTTCCAATTTTAAGATCCAGTAGGCCGAAAATGCCATGTTGTTGCTTACAGTAAAAGTGGTTGGTCTGCTCCTCAGTTTATTATGCATTTACGGTATGTTGAGTGAGTGTGAGTGTACGGTACGACTTGGCTGGGTGGAGCGACCGCTCCACTAGATACCTAAAATTTTACAAAAAAATTGTATAGTTATTTAAATTTACTTTATTCCCAATTAACTATATTATAGTTTTTTTTAATAGTAATTACAGTAAATTTTCGTAAGGGAAGGTGACAGGAAGAGGAAGGAAGTGTCAGCTGCAGGAGAGAGAGCTAGAGCAGGAAGGCGAAGGGTCAGGCGAAAAGGAGGAGGAGGTCAAGCAGCAGCAGGACAGCAGGAGCAGTGCAGACAGCAGGCAGGTTGTGAAGAAGCGAAGTCAAAGCAAAAGCAGGCCCCCTTATGAAAAAGAACTATATAAAATGTAAAGTATTTTTAATTTACTATATAATTCATAAAGTTCTTCAAATTTACTATATAATTCATATAGTTACTCCGATTTACTATATAATTCATATTTTAATTCCAATTTACTATATTAATTGTAAAGATTTATTCAAATGTACTATAAGTATAGTATAGTTTTTCTCTTTTACTATTAAAGAATTGTTGTTTTTAAAATAACTAGATAAAATGAATAGTATTTTTAAATTTACTATATAATTCATATGGTGATTCCGATTTACTATATAATTCATATAGTTATTCCGATTTACTATATAATTGTATAGTTGTCTTTTTAAATACTGTAAGTATAGCAACGCGATTTTAATTTACTATACAAAATGTATACTTTTTCCAATTTACTATACCATTATTAAAATTTACTATTCACAACGAATAGTTGTTTGAAATTACTATTGGTCTCCAATAGTAATTTGAAAAGCAGCTATAGAGAGCCAATAGTATTTTCGAATAACTATTGGTGAACATTTAATTACTATGGAACCCAATCTAAAAAAATCTATTGAGATCCAATATTATTTTCTAATTACTGTTGGTACCTAACCATTTTACATTATAGTTATTTTGTAAAACTTTAGGAAGGCCATAATATTTCAGTAACACACTTCCAACCAAAACCCACTCAAACACACCCACACAGGTCTTAAACATTGGATATTGAAATATAAGTTATACCGGTGCTCTTTGTTCTAGTATTTTACATCAAATTATAATGCCAATGTGTATATTGCACCTCTAATATTCACACATGCAACAAAATAAGTCAAGTAATGTAATAAGATGCAATGCCATGAATAAAACTAATTGTTCAATAAAACACTTTTAAGTCAACTTTGCAGTAGGTAAATTATGTGATAAACTGAATGGTGGAGTCGCAATTCAAATCGGAGCTCAAACAAATCCTGTAAAAATATTCTAATGTCTTAGCACTCGATAGTTGTTTTTTACATCAGGCTTCTATATATACAAGTTCTAGTTTTACTATACCTAATAGACTACGAATAGTATATTCCCAAAAGTGTATTCTTATAGTTAATAACCAATAGTTATTTCCAATAGTAAATCTGATATGTGTGGGAATAGTAATATGCCAGTAGTCATATAGTAATTTAATATAGTAAATATGTATAGTAAACTTGTACAATAATATATGTATAGTAAATGAACAATATTTTCTTATAGTATTTTCTTATAGTAAAAGAGTATAGTATTTTGATATAGTATTTTGTGGTAAATTTGTATAGTAATTTTGCATAGTATTTTCCTATCCCCATAAAAAACACTCCGTGTAAAAATACCAGCCAAGTCTCTTAACTATAAAAAAAAATAGAAGAAATCTAAAAATTCAGCACTGAAAAGTAGTGATATCAAAAAAAGGGCCAAGTCAAAACTTCATTTTAAAAACCAAAATATACTTGGCGCATCGTGTATATAGTAGTATAGTATATGCCAGAAATTAAATGTGCCTATACCTATAATGCCCTTAAAAACGATGCGCCAAGTATATTTTGGTTTTTAAAATGAAGTTTTGACTTGGCCCTTTTTTTGATATCACTACTTTTCAGTGCTGAATTTTTAGATTTCTTCTATTTTTTTTATAGTTAAGAGACTTGGCTGGTATTTTTACACGGAGTGATTTTTATGGGGATATCAATAATTTTTTTAGTTTATTTACACAACTTGTTCCTAACTTGTGACTTATTCCTTTAAAAAAATAGGCAATTTCCGAATTGGGTACTACGAAAAATTGTGTTTGGTACTAAATATAAGCTTAAAATGATATTCCATGAAGAATTGCGAAAGCATCGTTCCAATAGGTCCAACCGTTTTCGAGCTATGGCATCACTTCCTTTTTTAAAAAAAGCGACTGAAATTACTGCCACCTAGAATGTATTTCTATAATTGTTATGTATCATTATAAGCCTTCTGAATATGTAGTTATTGTAGTAAGAGGTCATTAAAATCTAGTTCTTCATTTTCATGACGTCATTTCCGGTTTCGGTAATAGTACATCTCTACTTTAACTATTGATTTAACTACTATTAACTATATAGATAACCGTCTGAATCATTTGGCGCTGGTTTAATTCTTAACGGTCTAGCCGTTTTAGAGATATGACGTCACTTCCGGTTTCAAAATGGCGGCTTTCTGTTGGTTTTATAAAAAGGCACCTCAGACGCCAAAAGTGCACATGTGGTGAAAATTTCAGATCGATCGGCTCAGCCGTTTAGGCTGTGGCGGTGATTGCGGTTTTTCCTGATATCATCATCATCATCATCATCATCAGATCAAGATAGGTTTTAAAAGGGGTGTAATTTCACGTTTTTCTCGGCCCTCTAGCTTGCAAACGGCATAACATATTGTTCCCCAATTTGGTATATGTAGTGGGGTGGGCCGTAGCTCGAAATTAAGATATATCGCAACAATGTGAGATTTTCCAATTTTAAGATCCAGTAGGCCGAAAATGCCATGTTGTTGCTTACAGTAAAAGTGGTTGGTCTGCTCCTCAGTTTATTATGCATTTACGGTATGTTGAGTGAGTGTGAGTGTACGGTACGACTTGGCTGGGTGGAGCGACCGCTCCACTAGATACCTAAAATTTTACAAAAAAATTGTATAGTTATTTAAATTTACTTTATTCCCAATTAACTATATTATAGTTTTTTTTAATAGTAATTACAGTAAATTTTCGTAAGGGAAGGTGACAGGAAGAGGAAGGAAGTGTCAGCTGCAGGAGAGAGAGCTAGAGCAGGAAGGCGAAGGGTCAGGCGAAAAGGAGGAGGAGGTCAAGCAGCAGCAGGACAGCAGGAGCAGTGCAGACAGCAGGCAGGTTGTGCCCTTACGAAAAAGTACTATTGAAAACTATTGAAACCCCAATAGTATTTCCCCCCAATGGTAAAATTGGAATACTATTAGATAAAAACTATTGGCGATTACTATTCGGGACGAATAGTTAACTATTGAAGAATGCAAATAGTATTTTACCCTTGATGTTAAAAAGTATTGACAATTACTATTCATGATTAATATTTAACTATTGAAAAACTCAATAGTATTTTCTCCCAAAATTGGAATACTACCTACTATAGGAAAAAAAACTAAATTGGCAATTAATTAGTAATTAACTAATTACTACTCAGGACTGAAAGTGAATCTTCATGAAAGGAAATGAAATGATAATTTTTTTACATTTTAACATACATTTGTGTATTTTTCAAACATGAGAAGGTTTACAAATAAAAAGTTAAGAGATTAATAAGATAAAAAATTTGTGATCTTAAAAATGGGTGGCAATAATGTCTAAAATGTTAAAAATAGGTACCATAAGATCACATAAGATTTACTCTTCCACAAAATATAATTCCTCGGAATTCGCTCGGTTCGCTCGGTTGACGATTCCTCGGTGTCAAACACTGACTGGATGTAATCTATAAAGAAATGAGATTTCTACATTAAAAATGAGCTCTTGTTGAACAAGTTACATTCATAGTAAAAAACGCATAAAAAAACGCAACATAGTAAAATAGTTGTTAACTTGTTTGTTTTGAAACCGCTGTGACACCGCTTTTTGAAACCGCCAGATATCAGCATTTGTATTATTGACAGCCATCCATCACATCTCGCTTGTAAAATGACTGGAATGTGATGATTGATTAGGTGTCAACAATGGGCACCTCAAGTCAAAGCTAGAAAAATTAAACTGTATACCTACCGTAAGTCTGTCAGTAACAGTTAGCCTACACATTTTTTTTAAAGAACTTTTAAAAGTCCAATATGTACAATTAGTGTACGTATAAAATTATCGAATAGTACAAAAGTCCTAATACTACCTACTGTAAAATAAATAATTAATTTAACTTAATAATCAACTTACTAAAAATTGCATCAATCTTCCGCTGGTCAAGTTTGGGCTCGGCTGGTTTTCCCTCTGCGGTATTAGACACGTTGCCGGAAATGCTCGACATACTCAGCGTGTCCCTTCCAAAGACCATGATGAATAAATCTGACGTCAGCAGCGGAGGCTTACGGTGGTTAGACAGACGTAAAATCTAGGTTCGATATGAGGTCCTCGATTTTCAGTGGTGCTCCCTGCAATAAAGTACCATACAAAGTCATGTACTAGAATGCAAAAGTCAAACCCACTGTAAATAAGTGACTTTGAAAAACTGTATCCTCTACATCCAAACATAAAACAGTATGCTAACAAATTGGAAAGACTGCTGGTCAGATACTTTGGCAAACTATTGATATTAAACTATGTAGGTAGGTAACAATACTATAAGTCAGACAGATTGATAGCATCTGATCTGCTTTGACCTAGTACAATACAATCAAATGCATTTTAGTCCATTCACTTTCTTCGCTTACTGTATTATGTTTGGTGACCTACTGCAAGAAACTAGGTAGGTACCTAGCTGAATAATTTGCACAAAAAACATATAGGTGACTTTTATATTTCAATGAGAATTTATTGTGATATTTATTGAGATTTCCGATATTTTTATACAGACACAGGATTTGATTGAAATTTTTTAAAATATATCTACCAACAGACACACCTTGCCTACCTACCTATTGAAATATTGGCTTTGTTTACCAAGCAACTTGACCAGAGATTTGAAATTTTACAAGTACCTAGCTACACTACAAACAATGATAGGTAGGTAGGTACCTAATTCTTTTTAACCAATCAGGGTACCTAACTAACTACAAAACTGCAATGCAGCTGGTCTTTGTGCAAAATTTCAACTTGATCAGAGAAATAATTTGATTTTTATTGCTCCAGTAAAGACAAAAAAGGAAGAAGACAGACATTGGACGGTAGCATACAATAAGATTCTCTCTTCGTTCGCGCTTGCTACTAAATCCATTCACTGTAAGAAAGAATGATCGACATTGAAACATCAAGTCATCCATTTTTAAGATTGCCATTCAGCAATCTATTATAAGTTAACCTCTATCTATTTACCAATATTTTAGTCATTAAAATCATTCAAAAATCAAATTTGAGCTGAACGATTAGGTATGGTTTGACAGTAGATTTTAAAGTAATTATTCTTCTGGTGAATGTATTTTAATAACATTTGGGCAGTCAAGTGTCTTCTTGAAAAGTTAGATTTTGCAGTTTGCCAATCTAACCTTAGTATAGGTATCGAACAATTGATTGGGGTTTTATTACTTTGAAATTTGAATGTCTCTACTCTCTAAATGAAATTTAAACTTAAATTAACATGAGTGTGTGAATGCATCTATTTCAAAATGTTTCTTGGAGGCTATCACACTGGCCGACAGCCTCAGTTTAGCGATTACAATTGCCATGTTAAAATCTACGGAACCTACAAATGCAATTTCATCGTAGAATCCTAGATGCAGTACTTCTTGACACCTCTATGACTAGCTATCTAGACACAAACGTCCAGGTCATATACCAACCATACGGCTGTTTGCAACAATCGTGTATACCAACCCGAGTGTTTTTTGCACGCACAATAACAAAAACCGACGTTCGAGTAGGAACGGAGCAATAGAAATCATTCTATTTTTGAGTGTTAGTATCGATGCTCGGGTTGCAAACGATCAGTGCACCTATACGATCATAGGTAGTACTACCTATCTAGTACTATACGTTTTGATTGTGCTAGGCTAATTGTGTAGAAGTGACTTTAGTATAGGTGCTTAGGTGATAGGTCGGTACACTTACAGTATGGAATGCCGTGATATGCACCTAGTAGGTAGTACTACCTAGTAGTAGGTAGTATGTCATTTCCATCCATCTGTGTGCCTTCTGCATTCACCTCTGCTTGGTGGTCGGCCTGTGTTATCCTGTAAGAAATCAGTATAATTTAGTAGGTGTGGTAGTAGGTAGGTATGTATTAGGTAGTCTAATTATTGTATTTTTCCCATTTCAATTACTGCATTCACAAATCTGTGAGGTTGATAGGTAAGGTGGTTCACATCACAAGTGTTCTGGGTACATAAAACTAAAGTACTATCTATACACCTACATCTTCCTAGGTAGGTATCTAGCTAGGTACCTACTACCGACTAGGTACTTGTTTAGTAATAATAGTGAAAGAAAGATTACTCACCACCATTGAGGCTGGAGACAAATATCCGTCCATATTTCATTACTTCTGTCGAATTAAATGGTATTGACCACATTGCAGAGACAAATATTTTATTGTGAAATTAATTAACTAATTAAAATCACTGATATGACGTTCAAACCATTTCAAACTACAAAAACGAGAGGGTAGGTACGCAGCGGTTGCCTGCTTTGTAAACAGACCCAACCCAACCGTCACTTTCGAACCAGCTGTTTCCAGCCAGGCCCAGAGAGCGCTGAATGCAATCACGTGACTGATCGCGGGAATATTCAAACCACCGATTCAAACAAAATAATACTCCAGTCACTTAACTGAAAAAATGGGTATACAACCCCAATGTTTTTTGACGTTATTATTAATGTCCACCTACGTAACTCAAAAATGAAAGTTTAACACATTTTAGGCCGCCATTTTATTTTTATCAAGAGTTTTGTTAATATCGATATATATTTTTTAACTAAAGGATTTAAAGGGATATTTTACTTCCAATATATTTTTTATTTTTTCTCAATGTTTTGTGCCATACAAAAAATCAGCTTGATTGCAGGTATTGTTATACAATATTTAAATTGTTAAAAATAATTACAATGTTATTAAAACTGCTCTAGACGAGTCGTTATTTGAGTTAATTGACTTCATATTTGCATTTTTTATACACTTCACTATGTATCTTTGTTGCTAGCTTCATACATAATTTTTATTTTTATGTTTATTAAAAAATTGAAACAAATAAAAATGAACTAGTATATTCAAGAACTGTAACATTGCATGAATTCACTATTGGGTTGCCAATAGTAAGTATATCTCGGGATAAAAGAACTATTGGAACTCAGTAGTAAACTATTGAGTCGTTATAGATATTCCAAAACACTATTGGTTTCCAATAGTTATTTTCAAAAACTGTAAAGTTGCATGAATTCACTATTGGGTTGCCAATAGTAATTACGTGACGGGATAAAAGAACTATTGAAACTCAGTAGTAAACTATTGAGTCGTAATAGTTATTCCAAAAAACTATTGGTTTTTAATAGTTATTTTAAAAAACTATTGGTACTCAATAGTACTTTTTCGTAAGGGTGAAGAAGCGAAGTCAAAGCAAAAGCAGGCCCCCTTATGAAAAAGAACTATATAAAATGTAAAGTATTTTTAATTTACTATATAATTCATAAAGTTCTTCAAATTTACTATATAATTCATATAGTTACTCCGATTTACTATATAATTCATATTTTAATTCCAATTTACTATATTAATTGTAAAGATTTATTCAAATGTAAATAAATAAATAAATAAATAAAAAGGGCTTTATTAAGTTTACGGCGAGATTAAGCACAAATGCTTCTCTTCCACCTAACCGTTTACATGCTAAAATAATTCAACATACATGTTATTAAGTTGCTTAAATGCTAGCTACATCTAAATAGGTACGATAACTAAACAATGTCCCTATGAGTATACCATAGATCAATATCATCAATTAAACAACATATACTGTAGGTACCTACTACTATACACTACCTACTGATGGTTCAGTCTAAGCATAAAGGTCTAAGTAACTAAACAATATTATGGCACTATGAATACTTACTTATACTTCAACACTATTGTAAAATAACAATGGCACAAGGAATACTCATAATATAACCTAAACTAATCTAAATAAAATTAAAATTAACCTCAAGTATCTAAATGCGAGTGAAATACATATACATATATTTATGAACAAATTAAATCGATCAAGCTGCAGACAATTATTACTGCAGACACTGCAAACAATATTATATTTCTATTTGGCTGACATGAGCTGGGTCTTCAACTCTTTCTTAAAACATTTCAAAGATGACTGACCGACTCCAATGAGTTTTGACAAGAAACTATTTAACAGATTTGTGGCATTGTATGAGAAAGATCGTTTGAACATTGTTGATTTATGGGCTGGAATTTGAAATTTGAATTTTCCTCGAGTGTTTCTAGAATGAATATCCGATCTAAACTGTAACCTATCACACAGATACTTTGGCTGGCCTTCCTTCGTCACCTTCATTATGAGTGTTGCCAGATGAAGCGTTCTTCTGTCACTCATATTTAACCATCTCATTTCAGCATATTTGTGTGCGATATGATTTCTTGATTTAGTTGCAACATTATATTTTCGGATATTTAAAATGTAACGTAGACATGCATTCTGAGCAGTTTGGATTCTTCGTGCGCTGTTACTATCGAGGCAAGGACCATAGACAGAATCTGCATAATCAAATCTGGAGAGTATCAAGGAGACCACGAGCAATAATTTAACTTTTTCTGATAAAAAATTTCTCGAGTAATAAAGATGTTTTAGTTTGGCGTAGCATGACTGGACTAGTGTGGACACATGTTTTCTAAAACGAAGGTCGCCGTCGAGATGTAGACCTAAGTTTTTTGCAACTTCAACAATAGGAAGAAGAGTACCACCAAGTGTGCATTGCACGCTTTGACCTTTAATATGTTTTAGTTTTTTTAAATTTCCGAAGTGAATTACCTTAGATTTTGCCGGATTTAATAACAGAGCGTGCTTTTGGGATGCATCTTCCAGAGCTTTCAAGTCTTCGTTGATGATGTCAATTGAGCGAGGAATGTTATCAATATTGTAAGAATAGTACATTTGCGTGTCATCTGCGTAATTATGAATATTGCACTTATTCACAGTTTTAGTGAGGTCAGAGGCGTATAATGTGAACATTAACGGGCCTAGAATAGAACCTTGCGGGACTCCTGCTCTTAGAGTGCGTACATCGGAGGATTCATTGCCGATTTTCACTTGCTGGGTTCTGCCAATTAAATAAGATTCCATTAAATTAACTGCGATCTTGTTCAGTCCGAAATAGGTCAATTTTGCTAACAGCAATTCATGGTTGAGAGTATCGAAAGCCTTAGAATAGTCCAGGAGCACCATGGTCGTAACCAATCCGTTATCACATGCCTTAAGTATATCGTCTGTGATATTTAACAGGGCAGTTGTGGTACTGAAATTTTCTCTGAATCCTGATTGATTCTTAGGAATAATATCAAATGTTTTGAAATGAGTGTTCAGCTGGGCGTGCATAGCCTTTTCTGCGATTTTAGATATTACCGGGAGTATACTAATGGGCCGTAGGTCCTTAAACTCTGAGGGATGAGATACTTTTGGAAGTGGGCGTACAATAGCAGATTTCCAGATTTCCGGGAATATGCCTGTGGTAAGGCACGAATTTATAACGTGAGTAAGTGAAACCAAGCAATAAGGCAAGCAAAGCGCGAGCATTTGCAGCGATAATCCATCCGTGCCCACTGCATTGGTTTTGATACTTCTGAAATATTTGAACACCTCTTTGAACGAGACTTCCTGAAAACACAATTGATTCCTAATCGTTGCTGCGATGTTATTATTATAATAATCTATTAGATTATCATCAGCTTTATTTGCACCTACTGAGTTAAGATAGTAATTATTAATTGCATTTACGTCGGACAAGTTTGGAGGTATATTTACATTAGAATGTTTATTATGTACGTTAAGATCCTGAAGTTTCTTCCAAATATCTCTCGGTTTCTCAGTTGTTTTTATGTTTGACTCCAAGTACGCACTTTTCTCCTGACGAACTGCATTCGTAACCGTGTTCCTTAGCGATTTGTAGTATTCCCAGCTCTCTGGCGTGCGCTTTTGTTTCCAGGATGTGTACGCTCGATCTCTAGTTTTCATCATTTCCTTCAAATTGAAAGTGAGCCACGGCGCTTTAGGTTTGGATATACGAATTGTTTCAATAGGAGCATGTCTATCAATTAATGAAATAATATTGTTAGTTAGGTGCCTAGCTTTACCTTCGATGTCAACAATACATTCAACACTATCCCACTCAATTTCCTCGGCGTCGCGTTTAAACTGCTCTATATCAATGCCGCGAAAGTTTCGTCTTGACAAATACTTTTGGAGGGACTTCTCTACTTTATACCGAAACGTAAATTGAGTCAAATGATGATCCGATATGCCGCATGTTGGGACTATTCCTACATTCGAGACAAGGCTCATGTTGCTCACACACATTATATCAAGAAGAGTACTACTATGTTGCTGAATACGGGTAGGTCCCTTAACTATTTGAGTAAGCCCATGGGTCGTTAAAAACTCGTTTAGATATCTAACCGCAGGTGCTGACGACTGTAACATGTCTATGTTGAGATCACCCACGAAAATAATCTCATCACTTGATGGAATGACACAACTGATTGATGTTTCTAGTTCATGTATTGCATCCTTATAATTTGAGGCTGGGGGCTTGTACAGGATTCCTATTGCAACTTTTTTAGACCTGATTTTCACCATTACCCAAATTTCTTCCAATGATTTTTGCTCATCTGTGTCGTTGGTAACAATTTGTTTGCAATGAATACTACTTCGAATGTACACACCAACTCCACCGCCACGACCGACACGGTCACGACGCCAGAAAGTATATCCCGGAATGTCGACATACAACGAGTCCATATTCTTGTCAAGCCAGGTTTCAGAGACAGCCATGATATCAATATTGTGTTTAAGAATATAGGCTCTAAGTTCGTCAATACTGGGGTACAGAGATCGTGCATTTAAATGGGCTATTTTGAGAAAATGTTTGCTATCTTTCTTTGATGACTGCATTACTTGCATTACTTGAGGTCCCTACCTACCTATTATATAACTTAAATAAAAATAAAAATAAATCTTATAATTAAACAATAGGTTTTAACAGAGGAAAATTAAGTGTGAATAGAAAAATTATGTGATACCGGCTGAAATAGCTGGCCACCATACAAAAAAAACACCTTCTATGTCCTTGCATGGTAAAATTTCATTTGTAAATTATTTTGTTTTCATATATTTTTGAGAGAAAATAAAAGAGAAAGCGATGACGTCATAAGGAAGGGGTTGAAGAAGAACATGTTTATCACGGGTTATCGACAGTGGCACTGAGTCTCTCCAGCTCACTGTCGCACTTGATGTAAGTTTTGCGACTGCCAGTCCCTCTCCCGGTTTTGACAACGATGTTGCCGTCAAAAGTCCACACATTTTTCACGTTAAAAGCTTCAATCGCCTTGTTAAGAAGTGCCAACCGCCCTGTCGTTAGATCTTCCCGGATAGTTGTTCCCGTTCCCTTGAGGTAGCGCTTGTTGTTGAATAAAGCTGCCCTCTTCCGGTACGAGCAGAACTTGACGATGATGGGCCGGGCGGTCTTCTCCCCCTTGGACCACCCCACGCGATGACTGCGGTCAATGTCCTCGAGGGTGAGGACGACTCCGACGTCCGCCGCTACCTGCAGCACCAGCTGGTCGGTGCTTTCACCCTCGCTCTCCATTATGCCGAAGATGCGCAGGTTGTTCCGCCGTTGGTATTGTTGCAAGTCATCGAGTGCTTGCGTATGTTTCGCTTCGGTTTTATGAAGCTCAGCTTGCATGACCTGCTGACAAGCGATGACCTCCTCGAGCTTGTCAATGTGGGGCTTGAGCGCCGACTCGATGTTTTCGACAATCAGCTGTTTCAAACTGTCAAACATCGATGTCGCGATGGCGTCGACCATGTCAGCGGAGCTCAGCGCCGTCTTGACGCACTCCAGGATCTTATTAGGACACAGAGCAGCACTCACATGCTCGGAGATCTTGGCCGACATGTCACTCGCGACAATCAACTTCTTATCTACCTTAGGCGGCATATTTCTTCTGTTGAAGGTAATTATTTTTTTGATTTTAGTTCTATAGGTTGGTACTATTGCTCGTGAATGTTATGTAAGGTGGTAGGTACTTGTAGACAATGTAGACAACAGCTTCACTTTCTTCTCTTTTACACTCACACGAATCCACGAAATATAAAATGATTTTAAAATAACAACGACAAAATAAACAGAACTTTACTTCCTAATTCACCTGCGTATATATGGATCACGGACAGTCACACCTTCATTTAACACGGACCAGCTAATCGCACACAGCCTTACTTCGTCGCCATCTTGTTAAAGAACCGATATAGTAGTATAGTATAGTATAGTAGATATATATAGTATAGAGTATAGATATAGTATAGTATAGTTTTTCTCTTTTACTATTAAAGAATTGTTGTTTTTAAAATAACTAGATAAAATGAATAGTATTTTTAAATTTACTATATAATTCATATGGTGATTCCGATTTACTATATAATTCATATAGTTATTCCGATTTACTATATAATTGTATAGTTGTCTTTTTAAATACTGTAAGTATAGCAACGCGATTTTAATTTACTATACAAAATGTATACTTTTTCCAATTTACTATACCATTATTAAAATTTACTATTCACAACGAATAGTTGTTTGAAATTACTATTGGTCTCCAATAGTAATTTGAAAAGCAGCTATAGAGAGCCAATAGTATTTTCGAATAACTATTGGTGAACATTTAATTACTATGGAACCCAATCTAAAAAATCTATTGAGATCCAATATTATTTTCTAATTACTGTTGGTACCTAACCATTTTACATTATAGTTATTTTGTAAAACTTTAGGAAGGCCATAATATTTCAGTAACACACTTCCAACCAAAACCCACTCAAACACACCCACACAGGTCTTAAACATTGGATATTGAAATATAAGTTATACCGGTGCTCTTTGTTCTAGTATTTTACATCAAATTATAATGCCAATGTGTATATTGCACCTCTAATATTCACACATGCAACAAAATAAGTCAAGTAATGTAATAAGATGCAATGCCATGAATAAAACTAATTGTTCAATAAAACACTTTTGAGTCAACTTTGCAGTAGGTAAATTATGTGATAAACTGAATGGTGGAGTCGCAATTCAAATCGGAGCTCAAACAAATCCTGTAAAAATATTCTAATGTCTTAGCACTCGATAGTTGTTTTTTACATCAGGCTTGTATATATACAAGTTCTAGTTTTACTATACCTAATAGACTACGAATAGTATATTCCCAAAAGTGTATTCTTATAGTTAATAACCAATAGTTATTTCCAATAGTAAATCTGATATGTGTGGGAATAGAAATATGCCAGTAGTCATATAGTAATTTAATATAGTAAATATGTATAGTAAACTTGTACAATAATATATGTATAGTAAATGAACAATATTTTCTTATAGTATTTTCTTATAGTAAAAGAGTATAGTATTTTGATATAGTATTTTGTGGTAAATTTGTATAGTAATTTTGCATAGTATTTTCCTATCCCCATAAAAAACACTCCGTGTAAAAATACCAGCCAAGTCTCTTAACTATAAAAAAAATAGAAGAAATCTAAAAATTCAGCACTGAAAAGTAGTGATATCAAAAAAAGGGCCAAGTCAAAACTTCATTTTAAAAACCAAAATATACTTGGCGCATCGTGTATATAGTAGTATAGTATATGCCAGAAATTAAATGTGCCTATACCTATAATGCCCTTAAAAACGATGCGCCAAGTATATTTTGGTTTTTAAAATGAAGTTTTGACTTGGCCCTTTTTTTGATATCACTACTTTTCAGTGCTGAATTTTTAGATTTCTTCTATTTTTTTTATAGTTAAGAGACTTGGCTGGTATTTTTACACGGAGTGATTTTTATGGGGATATCAATAATTTTTTTAGTTTATTTATACAACTTGTTCCTAACTTGTGACTTATTCCTTTAAAAAAATAGGCAATTTCCGAATTGGGTACTACGAAAAATTGTGTTTGGTACTAAATATAAGCTTAAAATGATATTCCATGAAGAATTGCGAAAGCATCGTTCCAATAGGTCCAACCGTTTTCGAGCTATGGCATCACTTCCTTTTTTAAAAAAAGCGACTGAAATTACTGCCACCTAGAATGTATTTCTATAATTGTTATGTATCATTATAAGCCTTCTGAATATGTAGTTATTGTAGTAAGAGGTCATTAAAATCTAGTTCTTCATTTTCATGACGTCATTTCCGGTTTCGGTAATAGTACATCTCTACTTTAACTATTGATTTAACTACTTTTAACTATATAGATAACCGTCTGAATCATTTGGCGCTGGTTTAATTCTTAACGGTCTAGCCGTTTTAGAGATATGACGTCACTTCCGGTTACAAAATGGCGGCTTTCTGTTGGTTTTATAAAAAGGCACCTCAGACGCCAAAAGTGCACATGTGGTGAAAATTTCAGATCGATCGGCTCAGCCGTTTAGGCTGTGGCGGTGATTGCGGTTTTTCCTGATATCATCATCATCATCATCATCAACATCAGATCAAGATAGGTTTTAAAAGGGGTGTAATTTCACGTTTTTCTCGGCCCTCTAGCTTGCAAACGGCATAACATATTGTTCCCCAATTTGGTATATGTAGTGGGGTGGGCCGTAGCTCGAAATTAAGATATATCGCAACAATGTGAGATTTTCCAATTTTAAGATCCAGTAGGCCGAAAATGCCATGTTGTTGCTTACAGTAAAAGTGGTTGGTCTGCTCCTCAGTTTATTATGCATTTACGGTATGTTGAGTGAGTGTGAGTGTACGGTACGACTTGGCTGGGTGGAGCGACCGCTCCACTAGATACCTAAAATTTTACAAAAAAATTGTATAGTTATTTAAATTTACTTTATTCCCAATTAACTATATTATAGTTTTTTTTAATAGTAATTACAGTAAATTTTCGTAAGGGAAGGTGACAGGAAGAGGAAGGAAGTGTCAGCTGCAGGAGAGAGAGCTAGAGCAGGAAGGCGAAGGGTCAGGCGAAAAGGAGGAGGAGGTCAAGCAGCAGCAGGACAGCAGGAGCAGTGCAGACAGCAGGCAGGTTGTGAAGAAGCGAAGTCAAAGCAAAAGCAGCCCTTCTTATGAAAAAGAACTATATAAAATGTAAAGTATTTTTAATTTACTATATAATTCATAAAGTTCTTCAAATTTACTATATAATTCATATAGTTACTCCGATTTACTATATAATTCATATTTTAATTCCAATTTACTATATTAATTGTAAAGATTTATTCAAATGTACTATAAGTATAGTATAGTTTTTCTCTTTAACTATTAAAGAATTGTTGTTTTTAAAATAACTAGATAAAATGAATAGTATTTTTAAATTTACTATATAATTCATATGGTGATTCCGATTTACTATATAATTCATATAGTTATTCCGATTTACTATATAATTGTATAGTTGTCTTTTTAAATACTGTAAGTATAGCAACGCGATTTTAATTTACTATACAAAATGTATACTTTTTCCAATTTACTATACCATTATTAAAATTTACTATTCACAACGAATAGTTGTTTGAAATTACTATTGGTCTCCAAAAGTAATTTGAAAAGCAGCTATAGAGAGCCAAAAGTATTTTCGAATAACTATTGGTGAACATTTAATTACTATGGAACCCAATCTAAAAAAATCTATTGAGATCCAATATTATTTTCTAATTACTGTTGGTACCTAACCATTTTACATTATAGTTATTTTGTAAAACTTTAGGAAGGCCATAATATTTCAGTAACACACTTCCAACCAAAACCCACTCAAACACACCCACACAGGTCTTAAACATTGGATATTGAAATATAAGTTATACCGGTGCTCTTTGTTCTAGTATTTTACATCAAATTATAATGCCAATGTGTATATTACACCTCTAATATTCACACATGCAACAAAATAAGTCAAGTAATGTAATAAGATGCAATGCCATGAATAAAACTAATTGTTCAATAAAACACTTTTAAGTCAACTTTGCAGTAGGTAAATTATGTGATAAACTGAATGGTGGAGTCGCAATTCAAATCGGAGCTCAAACAAATCCTGTAAAAATATTCTAATGTCTTAGCACTCGATAGTTGTTTTTTACATCAGGCTTGTATATATACAAGTTCTAATTTTACTATACCTAATAGACTACGAATTGTATATTCCCAAAAGTGTATTCTTATAGTTAATAACCAATAGTTATTTCCAATAGTAAATCTGATATGTGTGGGAATAGTAATATGCCAGTAGTCATATAGTAATTTAATATAGTAAATATGTATAGTAAACTTGTACAATAATATATGTATAGTAAATGAACAATATTTTCTTATAGTATTTTCTTATAGTAAAAGAGTATAGTATTTTGATATAGTATTTTGTGGTAAATTTGTATAGTAATTTTGCATAGTATTTTCCTATCCCCATAAAAAACACTCCGTGTAAAAATACCAGCCAAGTCTCTTAACTATAAAAAAAATAGAAGAAATCTAAAAATTCAGCACTGAAAAGTAGTGATATCAAAAAAAGGGCCAAGTCAAAACTTCATTTTAAAAACCAAAATATACTTGGCGCATCGTGTATATAGTAGTATAGTATATGCCAGAAATTAAATGTGCCTATACCTATAATGCCCTTAAAAACGATGCGCCAAGTATATTTTGGTTTTTAAAATGAAGTTTTGACTTGGCCCTTTTTTTGATATCACTACTTTTCAGTGCTGAATTTTTAGATTTCTTCTATTTTTTTTATAGTTAAGAGACTTGGCTGGTATTTTTACACGGAGTGTTTTTTATGGGGATATCAATAATTTTTTTAGTTTATTTACACAACTTGTTCCTAACTTGTGACTTATTCCTTTAAAAAAATAGGCAATTTCCGAATTGGGTACTACGAAAAATTGTGTTTGGTACTAAATATAAGCTTAAAATGATATTCCATGAAGAATTGCGAAAGCATCGTTCCAATAGGTCCAACCGTTTTCGAGCTATGGCATCACTTCCTTTTTTAAAAAAAGCGACTGAAATTACTGCCACCTAGAATGTATTTCTATAATTGTTATGTATCATTATAAGCCTTCTGAATATGTAGTTATTGTAGTAAGAGGTCATTAAAATCTAGTTCTTCATTTTCATGACGTCATTTCCGGTTTCGGTAATAGTACATCTCTACTTTAACTATTGATTTAACTACTATTAACTATATAGATAACCGTCTGAATCATTTGGCGCTGGTTTAATTCTTAACGGTCTAGCCGTTTTAGAGATATGACGTCACTTCCGGTTTCAAAATGGCGGCTTTCTGTTGGTTTTATAAAAAGGCACCTCAGACGCCAAAAGTGCACATGTGGTGAAAATTTCAGATCGATCGGCTCAGCCGTTTAGGCTGTGGCGGTGATTGCGGTTTTTCCTGATATCATCATCATCAGATCAAGATAGGTTTTAAAAGGGGTGTAATTTCACGTTTTTCTCGGCCCTCTAGCTTGCAAACGGCATAACATATTGTTCCCCAATTTGGTATATGTAGTGGGGTGGGCCGTAGCTCGAAATTAAGATATATCGCAACAATGTGAGATTTTCCAATTTTAAGATCCAGTAGGCCGTAAATGCCATGTTGTTGCTTACAGTAAAAGTGGTTGGTCTGCTCCTCAGTTTATTATGCATTTACGGTATGTTGAGTGAGTGTGAGTGTACGGTACGACTTGGCTGGGTGGAGCGACCGCTCCACTAGATACCTAAAATTTTACAAAAAAATTGTATAGTTATTTAAATTTACTTTATTCCCAATTAACTATATTATAGTTTTTTTTAATAGTAATTACAGTAAATTTTCGTAAGGGAAGGTGACAGGAAGAGGAAGGAAGTGTCAGCTGCAGGAGAGAGAGCTAGAGCAGGAAGGCGAAGGGTCAGGCGAAAAGGAGGAGGAGGTCAAGCAGCAGCAGGACAGCAGGAGCAGTGCAGACAGCAGGCAGGTTGTGAAGAAGCGAAGTCAAAGCAAAAGCAGGCCCCCTTAAGAAAAAGAACCATATAAAATGTAAAGTATTTTTAATTTACTATATAATTCATAAAGTTCTTCAAATTTACTATATAATTCATATAGTTACTCCGATTTACTATATAATTCATATTTTAATTCCAATTTACTATATTAATTGTAAAGATTTATTCAAATGTTCTATAAGTATAGTATAGTTTTTCTCTTTAACTATTAAAGAATTGTTGTTTTTAAAATAACTAGATAAAATGAATAGTATTTTTAAATTTACTATATAATTCATATGGTGATTCCGATTTACTATATAATTCATATAGTTATTCCGATTTACTATATAATTGTATAGTTGTCTTTTTAAATACTGTAAGTATAGCAACGCGATTTTAATTTACTATACAAAATGTATACTTTTTCCAATTTACTATACCATTATTAAAATTTACTATTCACAACGAATAGATGTTTGAAATTACTATTGGTCTCCAATAGTAATTTGAAAAGCAGCTATAGAGAGCCAATAGTATTTTCGAATAACTATTGGTGAACATTTAATTACTATGGAACCCAATCTAAAAAAATCTATTGAGATCCAATATTATTTTCTAATTACTGTTGGTACCTAACCATTTTACATTATAGTTATTTTGTAAAACTTTAGGAAGGCCATAATATTTCAGTAACACACTTCCAACCAAAACCCACTCAAACACACCCACACAGGTCTTAAACATTGGATATTGAAATATAAGTTATACCGGTGCTCTTTGTTCTAGTATTTTACATCAAATTATAATGCCAATGTGTATATTGCACCTCTAATATTCACACATGCAACAAAATAAGTCAAGTAATGTAATAAGATGCAATGCCATGAATAAAACTAATTGTTCAATAAAACACTTTTAAGTCAACTTTGCAGTAGGTAAATTATGTGATAAACTGAATGGTGGAGTCGCAATTCAAATCGGAGCTCAAACAAATCCTGTAAAAATATTCTAATGTCTTAGCACTCGATAGTTGTTTTTTACATCAGGCTTGTATATATACAAGTTCTAGTTTTACTATACCTAATAGACTACGAATAGTATATTCCCAAAAGTGTATTCTTATAGTTAATAACCAATAGTTATTTCCAATAGTAAATCTGATATGTGTGGGAATAGTAATATGCCAGTAGTCATATAGTAATTTAATATAGTAAATATGTATAGTAAACTTGTACAATAATATATGTATAGTAAATGAACAATATTTTCTTATAGTATTTTCTTATAGTAAAAGAGTATAGTATTTTGATATAGTATTTTGTGGTAAATTTGTATAGTAATTTTGCATAGTATTTTCCTATCCCCATAAAAAACACTCCGTGTAAAAATACCAGCCAAGTCTCTTAACTATAAAAAAAATAGAAGAAATCTAAAAATTCAGCACTGAAAAGTAGTGATATCAAAAAAAGGGCCAAGTCAAAACTTCATTTTAAAAACCAAAATATACTTGGCGCATCGTGTATATAGTAGTATAGTATATGCCAGAAATTAAATGTGCCTATACCTATAATGCCCTTAAAAACGATGCGCCAAGTATATTTTGGTTTTTAAAATGAAGTTTTGACTTGGCCCTTTTTTTGATATCACTACTTTTCAGTGCTGAATTTTTAGATTTCTTCTATTTTTTTTATAGTTAAGAGACTTGGCTGGTATTTTTACACGGAGTGTTTTTTATGGGGATATCAATAATTTTTTTAGTTTATTTATACAACTTGTTCCTAACTTGTGACTTATTCCTTTAAAAAAATAGGCAATTTCCGAATTGGGTACTACGAAAAATTGTGTTTGGTACTAAATATAAGCTTAAAATGATATTCCATGAAGAATTGCGAAAGCATCGTTCCAATAGGTCCAACCGTTTTCGAGCTATGGCATCACTTCCTTTTTTAAAAAAAGCGACTGAAATTACTGCCACCTAGAATGTATTTCTATAATTGTTATGTATCATTATAAGCCTTCTGAATATGTAGTTATTGTAGTAAGAGGTCATTAAAATCTAGTTCTTCATTTTCATGACGTCATTTCCGGTTTCGGTAATAGTACATCTCTACTTTAACTATTGATTTAACTACTATTAACTATATAGATAACCGTCTGAATCATTTGGCGCTGGTTTAATTCTTAACGGTCTAGCCGTTTTAGAGATATGACGTCACTTCCGGTTTCAAAATGGCGGCTTTCTGTTGGTTTTATAAAAAGGCACCTCAGACGCCAAAAGTGCACATGTGGTGAAAATTTCAGATCGATCGGCTCAGCCGTTTAGGCTGTGGCGGTGATTGCGGTTTTTCCTGATATCATCATCATCAGATCAAGATAGGTTTTAAAAGGGGTGTAATTTCACGTTTTTCTCGGCCCTCTAGCTTGCAAACGGCATAACATATTGTTCCCCAATTTGGTATATGTAGTGGGGTGGGCCGTAGCTCGAAATTAAGATATATCGCAACAATGTGAGATTTTCCAATTTTAAGATCCAGTAGGCCGAAAATGCCATGTTGTTGCTTACAGTAAAAGTGGTTGGTCTGCTCCTCAGTTTATTATGCATTTACGGTATGTTGAGTGAGTGTGAGTGTACGGTACGACTTGGCTGGGTGGAGCGACCGCTCCACTAGATACCTAAAATTTTACAATAAAATTGTATAGTTATTTAAATTTACTTTATTCCCAATTAACTATATTATAGTTTTTTTTAATAGTAATTACAGTAAATTTTCGTAAGGGAAGGTGACAGGAAGAGGAAGGAAGTGTCAGCTGCAGGAGAGAGAGCTAGAGCAGGAAGGCGAAGGGTCAGGCGAAAAGGAGGAGGAGGTCAAGCAGCAGCAGGACAGCAGGAGCAGTGCAGACAGCAGGCAGGTTGTGAAGAAGCGAAGTCAAAGCAAAAGCAGGCCCCCTTATGAAAAAGAACTATATAAAATGTTAAGTATTTTTAATTTACTATATAATTCATAAAGTTCTTCAAATTTACTATATAATTCATATAGTTACTCCGATTTACTATATAATTCATATTTTAATTCCAATTTACTATATTAATTGTAAAGATTTATTCAAATGTACTATAAGTATAGTATAGTTTTTCTCTTTAACTATTAAAGAATTGTTGTTTTTAAAATAACTAGATAAAATGAATAGTATTTTTAAATTTACTATATAATTCATATGGTGATTCCGATTTACTATATAATTCATATAGTTATTCCGATTTACTATATAATTGTATAGTTGTCTTTTTAAATACTGTAAGTATAGCAACGCGATTTTAATTTACTATACAAAATGTATACTTTTTCCAATTTACTATACCATTATTAAAATTTACTATTCACAACGAATAGTTGTTTGAAATTACTATTGGTCTCCAATAGTAATTTGAAAAGCAGCTATAGAGAGCCAATAGTATTTTCGAATAACTATTGGTGAACATTTAATTACTATGGAACCCAATCTAAAAAAATCTATTGAGATCCAATATTATTTTCTAATTACTGTTGGTACCTAACCATTTTACATTATAGTTATTTTGTAAAACTTTAGGAAGGCCATAATATTTCAGTAACACACTTCCAACCAAAACCCACTCAAACACACCCACACAGGTCTTAAACATTGGATATTGAAATATAAGTTATACCGGTGCTCTTTGTTCTAGTATTTTACATCAAATTATAATGCCAATGTGTATATTGCACCTCTAATATTCACACATGCAACAAAATAAGTCAAGTAATGTAATAAGATGCAATGCCATGAATAAAACTAATTGTTCAATAAAACACTTTTAAGTCAACTTTGCAGTAGGTAAATTATGTGATAAACTGAATGGTGGAGTCGCAATTCAAATCGGAGCTCAAACAAATCCTGTAAAAATATTCTAATGTCTTAGCACTCGATAGTTGTTTTTTACATCAGGCTTGTATATATACAAGTTCTAGTTTTACTATACCTAATAGACTACGAATAGTATATTCGCAAAAGTGTATTCTTATAGTTAATAACCAATAGTTATTTCCAATAGTAAATCTGATATGTGTGGGAATAGTAATATGCCAGTAGTCATATAGTAATTTAATATAGTTAATATGTATAGTAAACTTGTACAATAATATATGTATAGTAAATGAACAATATTTTCTTATAGTATTTTCTTATAGTAAAAGAGTATAGTATTTTGATATAGTATTTTGTGGTAAATTTGTATAGTAATTTTGCATAGTATTTTCCTATCCCCATAAAAAACACTCCGTGTAAAAATACCAGCCAAGTCTCTTAACTATAAAAAAATAGAAGAAATCTAAAAATTCAGCACTGAAAAGTAGTGATATCAAAAAAAGGGCCAAGTCAAAACTTCATTTTAAAAACCAAAATATACTTGGCGCATCGTGTATATAGTAGTATAGTATATGCCAGAAATTAAATGTGCCTATACCTATAATGCCCTTAAAAACGATGCGCCAAGTATATTTTGGTTTTTGAAATGAAGTTTTGACTTGGCCCTTTTTTTGATATCACTACTTTTCAGTGCTGAATTTTTAGATTTCTTCTATTTTTTTTATAGTTAAGAGACTTGGCTGGTATTTTTACACGGAGTGTTTTTTATGGGGATATCAATAATTTTTTTAGTTTATTTACACAACTTGTTCCTAACTTGTGACTTATTCCTTTAAAAAAATAGGCAATTTCCGAATTGGGTACTACGAAAAATTGTGTTTGGTACTAAATATAAGCTTAAAATGATATTCCATGAAGAATTGCGAAAGCATCGTTCCAATAGGTCCAACCGTTTTCGAGCTATAGCATCACTTCCTTTTTTAAAAATAGCGACTGAAATTACTGCCACCTAGAATGTATTTCTATAATTGTTATGTATCATTATAAGCCTTCTGAATATGTAGTTATTGTAGTAAGAGGTCAATAAAATCTAGTTCTTCATTTTCATGACGTCATTTCCGGTTTCGGTAATAGTACATCTCTACTTTATCTATTGATTTAACTACTATTAACTATATAGATAACCGTCTGAATCATTTGGCGCTGGTTTAATTCTTAACGGTCTAGCCGTTTTAGAGATATGACGTCACTTCCGGTTTCAAAATAGCGGCTTTCTGTTGGTTTAAAAAAAAGGCACCTCAGACGCCAAAAGTGCACATGTGGTGAAAATTTCAGATCGATCGGCTCAGCCGTTTAGGCTGTGGCGGTGATTGCGGTTTTTCCTGATATCATCATCATCATCATCATCATCAGATCAAGATAGGTTTTAAAAGGGGTGTAATTTCACGTTTTTCTCGGCCCTCTAGCTTGCAAACGGCATAACATATTGTTCCCCAATTTGGTATATGTAGTGGGGTGGGCCGTAGCTCGAAATTAAGATATATCGCAACAATGTGAGATTTTCCAATTTTAAGATCCAGTAGGCCGTAAATGCCATGTTGTTGCTTACAGTAAAAGTGGTTGGTCTGCTCCTCAGTTTATTATGCATTTACGGTATGTTGAGTGAGTGTGAGTGTACGGTACGACTTGGCTGGGTGGAGCGACCGCTCCACTAGATACCTAAAATTTTACAAAAAAATTGTATAGTTATTTAAATTTACTTTATTCCCAATTAACTATATTATAGTTTTTTTTAATAGTAATTACAGTAAATTTTCGTAAGGGAAGGTGACAGGAAGAGGAAGGAAGTGTCAGCTGCAGGAGAGAGAGCTAGAGCAGGAAGGCGAAGGGTCAGGCGAAAAGGAGGAGGAGGTCAAGCAGCAGCAGGACAGCAGGAGCAGTGCAGACAGCAGGCAGGTTGTGAAGAAGCGAAGTCAAAGCAAAAGCAGGCCCCCTTATGAAAAAGAACTATATAAAATGTTAAGTATTTTTAATTTACTATATAATTCATAAAGTTCTTCAAATTTACTATATAATTCATATAGTTACTCCGATTTACTATATAATTCATATTTTAATTCCAATTTACTATATTAATTGTAAAGATTTATTCAAATGTACTATAAGTATAGTATAGTTTTTCTCTTTAACTATTAAAGAATTGTTGTTTTTAAAATAACTAGATAAAATGAATAGTATTTTTAAATTTACTATATAATTCATATGGTGATTCCGATTTACTATATAATTCATATAGTTATTCCGATTTACTATATAATTGTATAGTTGTCTTTTTAAATACTGTAAGTATAGCAACGCGATTTTAATTTACTATACAAAATGTATACTTTTTCCAATTTACTATACCATTATTAAAATTTACTATTCACAACGAATAGTTGTTTGAAATTACTATTGGTCTCCAATAGTAATTTGAAAAGCAGCTATAGAGAGCCAATAGTATTTTCGAATAACTATTGGTGAACATTTAATTACTATGGAACCCAATCTAAAAAAATCTATTGAGATCCAATATTATTTTCTAATTACTGTTGGTACCTAACCATTTTACATTATAGTTATTTTGTAAAACTTTAGGAAGGCCATAATATTTCAGTAACACACTTCCAACCAAAACCCACTCAAACACACCCACACAGGTCTTAAACATTGGATATTGAAATATAAGTTATACCGGTGCTCTTTGTTCTAGTATTTTACATCAAATTATAATGCCAATGTGTATATTGCACCTCTAATATTCACACATGCAACAAAATAAGTCAAGTAATGTAATAAGATGCAATGCCATGAATAAAACAAATTGTTCAATAAAACACTTTTAAGTCAACTTCGCAGTAGGTAAATTATGTGATAAACTGAATGGTGGAGTCGCAATTCAAATCGGAGCTCAAACAAATCCTGTAAAAATATTCTAATGTCTTAGCACTCGATAGTTGTTTTTTACATCAGGCTTGTATATATACAAGTTCTAGTTTTACTATACCTAATAGACTACGAATAGTATATTCCCAAAAGTGTATTCTTATAGTTAATAACCAATAGTTATTTCCAATAGTAAATCTGATATGTGTGGGAATAGTAATATGCCAGTAGTCATATAGTAATTTAATATAGTTAATATGTATAGTAAACTTGTACAATAATATATGTATAGTAAATGAACAATATTTTCTTATAGTATTTTCTTATAGTAAAAGAGTATAGTATTTTGATATAGTATTTTGTGGTAAATTTGTATAGTAATTTTGCATAGTATTTTCCTATCATCATAAAAAACACTCCGTGTAAAAATACCAGCCAAGTCTCTTAACTATAAAAAAAATAGAAGAAATCTAAAAATTCAGCACTGAAAAGTAGTGATATCAAAAAAAGGGCCAAGTCAAAACTTCATTTTAAAAACCAAAATATACTTGGCGCATCGTGTATATAGTAGTATAGTATATGCCAGAAATTAAATGTGCCTATACCTATAATGCCCTTAAAAACGATGCGCCAAGTATATTTTGGTTTTTAAAATGAAGTTTTGACTTGGCCCTTTTTTTGATATCACTACTTTTCAGTGCTGAATTTTTAGATTTCTTCTATTTTTTTTATAGTTAAGAGACTTGGCTGGTATTTTTACACGGAGTGTTTTTTATGGGGATATCAATAATTTTTTTAGTTTATTTACACAACTTGTTCCTAACTTGTGACTTATTCCTTTAAAAAAATAGGCAATTTCCGAATTGGGTACTACGAAAAATTGTGTTTGGTACTAAATATAAGCTTAAAATGATATTCCATGAAGAATTGCGAAAGCATCGTTCCAATAGGTCCAACCGTTTTCGAGCTATGGCATCACTTCCTTTTTTAAAAATGGCGGCTGAAATTACTGCCACCTAGAATTTATTTTTATAAATGTTAAGTATCATTATAAGCTTTCTGAATATGTAGTTATTGTAGTAAGAGGTGATTCAAGTCTGATTCTTCATTTTTATGACGTCATTTCCGGTTTAGGTTATAGTAAATGTATATTTTGACTATTGATATTCCTTAAAGATGACCGTCTGAATCATTCGGCGATAGTTTTATTCCGATCGGTGTAGCCGTTTTCGAGATATGACGTCACTTCCGGTTTCAAAATGGCGGCTTCCGGTTGGTTTTATAAAAAGGCACCTCAGACGCCAAAAGTGCACATGTGGTAAAATTTTCAAGTCAATCGGTTTAGCGGTTTAGGCTGTGGCGGTGATAGCGGTGTTTCGTGATATCATCAGATAGGTTTTAAAAGGGGTGTAATTTCACTGTTTTCACGGCCTTCTAGCTCGCAAATGGCATAACCTGTTGTTCCCAAATTTGTTATATGGGGTGGGGTGGGCCATAGCTCGAAATTAAGATATTTCGCAACAATGTGAGATTTTTCAATTTTGAGATCCAGTAGGCCGAAAATGCTATGTTGTTGCTTACAGTAAAAGTGTTTGGTCTGCTCCTCAGTTTATTAGGCATTTACGGTATGTTGAGTGACTGTGATTGTACGGTACGACTTGGCTGGGTGGAGCGACCGCTCCACTAGATACCTAAAACTTTACAAAAAAATTGTATAGTTATTTAAATTTACTTTATTCCCAATTAACTATATTATAGTTTTTTTTAATAGTTATTTCAGTAAATTTTCGTGAGGGAAGGTGACAGGAAGAGGAAGGAAGTGTCATCTGCAGGAGAGAGAGCAAGAGCAGGAAGGCGAAGGGTCAGGCGAAAAGGAGGAGGAGGTCATGCAGCAGCAGGAGCAGCAGGAGCAGTGCAGACAGCAGGCAGGTTGTGAAGAAGCGAAGTCGAAGCAAGAACAGGAAGCCCAAGGGCCAGAAGAAGAGAAGGAGGTCAAGCAGCAGCAGGAGCAGTGTAGACAGCAGGGATTTCGTGGCAAGAAGGAGATCGCTACCGATTGGATCGGTGATAGGTAGCAGCGGCAGCGCCGGCGGTGACGCAGGCAAGAAGGGTAAAAAGAAGTAATAAAAATGGCGCCATATCTTCTGGTTATGCAAAAAAATCATCAGAAAGCTAGGGGGGCTGATTTAAATTCATGGGTACCTAACGATTAACTGTTGTGCCATACTGCCATAATGTTGTGCCACATTTATACCATAGGTGCATTGCCATTGATGCATTCAGTACAAGAATAAAGATACTACCCGTGAGCGATTTTATAATGATTATTCCTTTCATCACATCCTTCATTCCAATGCTGCTATTATCCTTCCCGCCAACATTCTAGTCTGAGTTGATGATTTGACCATGATATGACGTGTCAGCTGATCACGAATAGTTTCGGTCAACTGTCACCCTCAGCTGTAATCATAAAAGGGATTTTGAGCTGAATCCTCACGAATTATTATGTTTACCTTTTTACAAAGTTTCCCCATGCAGACAAGCGTCCCGACGCCTTTATGACGCTCTGTATTAGACAATACTAGATGAGATCAGATTGTTTATTGTCAGCTTAGGAAATAATATTATTATCATCAAAAATACTCTACTCATTTCCCATCACGAAACTGTGCGTTACCTGCGTATTTTTTTTTTCATCATACCGATGCAGATGTGCGTCAGGGACCTCTGTGCAGTAATTTTATTTGTATCCAAGTCCCAAGAAAGGTCAATTCGTCTTCCTAGTCCTACACATTAAATGAAGACTGTAATACTCATTTTAGCTAAAATAACGTTATTCGCCTTCACTCTAGCCTGTGGAAGAAACGCCGTCAGTGCTGACAACTTAGAGGAATAAGTGGTGCCAATTCCTTCGCATTTTGTTGGAAAAAGCAAGTTAGGAAGATTAGCGGGCTGTTTGTCATTCACACAGCCTTCTCGACAGTCACTTCGTTCTCTGGTAGCTGTCTGTCGACGTTCGCTCTACACTATAGTGACACCGGAATTACGCTGGCCGACACTCGCCCTATGCCGAGTGTAGAAAGTTTATACACCACTCACAATTTTTGTCGGTCGAACAGTTCAAGTGTAGCCAAGTACAGACCATTAATGTAGGTGGGGGGGGGGGGGGGGGGGGCAACTTGAAGCACATTGAAATTTCCACTTTGATCCTTACCGAAAAAGTGCGGATTGCTCCTTAAATGAGAGTGTGTTCGCCGTACGACATGGCTGGCGTGGAGCAACCGTTCTACTAAATTCTGCACTATGAGACAATTGAGTCAAGGCCGTTTGGAAACGGTCGTGATTTCAAAAGTGTTCTATTATTGAACCTAGTGATTGTTTATCTCCATGACAATATAAACAACTCAAAACGTCCCACTAGATGAGTTGATCTCAAAATTCTAGTCAAAATTATCAAAATTATCTGTATTACCTATGGCACTTAAAAGGAGTCCTCAGAGCGGCCTTATGAGATTGAAAATTAGCGATATTTGAGCAGTGTTAGCGGGTAAACGGTAAGAGTCTAAGACTTGCTTGCAACGAAATTTCGAATATTAGACATTCTAGATTGTTTCTTGTTAATCAAAATATCAAAATCATTTTTGATTTGTTAGTTACGTCACTCCACGTGATGTAACTTTTTCCGATTTTTGATGCTGATTTTTGAGGGACTGAATAATGGTAAAAGAAATTTACAAACGCATAGTTCTTCGAAATGCTTTCTTCTACAAATGGTTCGAATTTCAATTTGCTATCTCTTATCGTTCGACCTTTATTATGGTTCTATATGGTTGCTAATTTCTAAATATTTTTCTGGTCCTCCTACGCCTGCTACGTAGGCCACATTGTATTCCAAGTTTTAGTGGGGTGAGTGAGCTGTGTCAACCATCAGATTAGGTACCTGTTAATAGGCGGAAAGAAGGGTCAAAATCAGACCAACCATCGCGAGACTTCCTGACTCTCCGCTCACTCTCATCACACAATGAAGAAGGTTCTTTCAATACTACCTGACTCTATTGTTATTACTTCAGTCATATTGCTCAAAAAATAAATCATTGAATTATCAAGATAGAACGATATTAGGTATTTTTTTAGCTTCAGAATGCACATAGTAACATGTAAGCTATTTTTATTTTAAATTTTTTGGTGTATTTTAAACTATTGAACATATATAAATGCAGTATATGGCAATTGAAAAACTAAAAGTAAATATAGGTTAACAAAAGAGAAAGAACACATATTTTTTCTTGCATACATTATCAGAATTCTATACTTTTTAATGCAATTTATCTACACGCAAACTCCGACTAGGTACATGAGATTTTTTTAATGCAATTCTGGACTTTTATTGACAACTTTTTGCACAATCGGACATGAACGGGTTATGCGAAGTAAAACATAATTTAGAATGTTAGAATGTTTTCACATTTTCAATAGCCATATAAGTTCAAACAATAAAAATGTGTAATAATGTCTGATTTTTTTCAAAACAAAATATATTTTGTTTATTTTTTTTACTGTCAATAATTGACGAGTAGAATGGGGCGGAGTTAACTCCCCCCACTCCTCCCGGCAACGTACTGTGGGCCAAGTTCTGCCGGCCAGCAGGGATGCCGTAAGATTCCTGCAGTAACTTACGTGGATAAAATCGTTAAAAAAGTCATATTGTTTTAATCCAAGTTCATTTATGAAGTATGTAGGCAAGGTGGGAAGACAGTAGATACTCAAAGAATGTTACAGTTTGTTTGTGAGTGGATATTATACCGAGATATGGACTTCAGAAAAATGTGTTGATACCTGGCTTTTGACAGCGCGGGAAGCTGAATATTTCTTACTCTCTAGATTAGTGTAAGCAATCTATAGTTATACTAAATAGGAATAATTCACTGGTGAACGTTATTTTTATTACGGATGTTTATTATTCACGGATTTATTGACGGTTTGTTGTTTATTTCTACATACCTACCTACACCTAGAGAGCCTAGATTCCAATACCCACCCACTTACCTACAAACAGATTGTTGGTGGTATTTTTTACTCTCAGGTCTAAACTAGAAGGAAGTACATATTTTCGTCTAGGTATGGAGGTAAGTGTGTGGATGGCACTTGGTAATCACCAATATAGCAGGATGATCAAGAGTCAAGTTTATGATAATAGGTTTGTAGGGAATAAAACAAGCAATAAAACGTGGTCTCTTTGCCAACACGCATACAGCCGTTCATCCCACCGAATTCTTATAATTCTCTTTTTCTCACAGCAAAGTTACTAGACAATCCGTGAAATGTTATTTTGGAAACCTTTGTGCTGATGTTACACCCCGACACAACACATTTCGTTGCCATTTTCGTCACTGAAATACGATTTTTGCATCAACCGAACTGACTTCCCTATGTAATTCTATGGCGCGCGGTGAGGATCTTGCCCACGATCATTTTCCCGCCGCTCGGTCACGTGACTCGTGACGTATCGGTGGGCGGAGAGTTCTACTCGTCAATTGTCATCATCTAAAAATTCAATGTTATTGCATCTTCCATTTTCGCGTCCAGTACTTCATTATAACATTTCCAGTTTTTATCCTTTTCTCCTCATTGACCGCTGCCTGTGAATGGACAGGTTTGAGTTCAGGAAATGCTCAAGACCCAGGTAGACGGGGACGGATGTACCCTCGCAGGCAGGGGATCAATTAGTGAAGCGTCATTAGTCAATTTCAATAGATATCAGCTCATGTATCTACGCTCATAAGTGGACTTTACAATATTACGAAAATTTGAGAAATATTCTTGTTTCATCAAACAGATGAAGTAACAACAAGCATAGTCATTTTTTATTTGAAGAAATCGGAAGAAAAATAGATGAATTTGAGTTCAATTTGACGAATTTATTTCTTCGAAACAACAGAATAGAGACACAACTTGAAATTGTGGCTGGTCAGGAATCTGAGGCAGGATGTAGTTTGGAATTTAGATCCCCCTGACCTGATAAGGAAGTGCAAAACATCACAAAGCGTTCACAAGTTTGTCACAAAACAAAAGTACCTGAGCTCACCACCTGAGCACTGAAGTCGACGAGAAATTGTTGGCTCTCTGATGACTCCTCTTAAAAAGGTAAGTGTGAGGAAGCAAGAGGAGAGCAAGAGCAGGAAGGCGAAGGGTCAGGCGAAAAGGAGGAGGTCCAGCAGCAGCAGCAGGAGCAGCAGGAGCAGTGCAGACAGCAGGAATGTTGTGAAGAAGCGAAGTCGAAGCAAGAACAGGAAGCCCAAGGGCCAGAAGAAGAGAAGGAGGTCAAGCAGCAGCAGGAGCAGTGTAGACAGCAGGGATTCCGTGGCAAGAAGGAGATCGCTACCGATTGGATCGGTGAAAGGTAGCAGCGGCGGCGCCGGCGGTGACGCAGGCAAGAAGAACAAGAAGAAAAAATGAAAATGGCGCCATCTTCTGGTTATGCAAAAAAATCATCAGAAAGCTAGGGGGGCTGATTTAAATTCACTAGAGGTGCATTGCCATTGATGCATTGGTGCATCGCACCATCATGCGCGTACAAATCTACTAATATGTAAACAAAAATAAAAATTACTACCCGTGAGCGATTTAATAATTAATATTCCTTTCATCACATCCTTCCTTCCCATGCTGCTATTTTCCTTCCCTCCAACATTCAAATCAGAGTTGATATTATGACGTGTCAGCTGATCACGAATAGTTTCGTTCAACTGTCACCCTCTGCTGTAATCTTAAAAGTTTCATAATATTTATATTAATATAATATATTAATATTAATTTCAGAGTTTCATAATATACAAGACGATAAGAAATGAAGTTAATATTAAAATAAGGAGAAAGAAAGAAGAGTATTGGGAAAGTTATACTAAAGACATGGAATACGATTTTTATGGTACACAGAAAAAGATCTGGAGACTCATTAGAGATCAGAGAACAGAAATGAAGGAATATATTGAAACCAGAAAGATATCTACTAACACTTGGGTAGAATATTTTACTAATTTGTATTCAGATAACACTGACTTGCGATTGGATAGGAATATTCAACTTGATGAACCGCCGCACATCGGGCAGGCAATAAAATTAAATATTCAAGAAGTTGCAGATCAAGTAAGAAAACTTAAAACCACAAATCTCCAGGGCTGGACAACATACCTAATGAACTATATAAATATGGAGGTATATGCGTTTTGAAGCAACTTACTGAACTGTTCAATAAAATCTGTGTGTCTAAAGTAGTACCGGAGGAGTGGAAGTTGGGTATTGTAATTCCATTCTTTAAAAAGGGTGATAAAACGAAACCAGAAAATGATAGAGGTATTACTCTTCTGAATACAGCATTAAAGATTTTTACGGCACAAGTTTCAAATAAAATATTACAAGTTGTGACGCTGGATTCTGTAAAAATAGATCAACAACGGATGTAATTTTTGTTTTTCGGCAAGTTATTGAGAAATCTTTAGAGTTTAATAAACCGGTTTTCATGTGTTTCATTGATTTAGAGAAAGCATTCGATAGAGTTCTTCTACATGTAGTGAAACGAATTATGATAGAAAAGGGCGTAGAAAATGAACTAATTGATATTGTTATGGAACTAAACACAGATAATAGAGCTAAAGTAAGAATGAATGGTGAAATGAGTGAGTCCATTTCCATAACCCAAGGTATTAGGCAGGGTGATTCACTAAGTCCGTTATTATTTAATTTAATTATGGATCAAATAATTACGGCATTGCAAGGATTGAATGGTTTTAAAATGGGACAACATGATATGCGAATATTGTGTTATGCTGACGACGCTGTGTTAATGGCTGAATCTGAAGACGACTTGCAAAGACTTTTATTTAGATTAAACGTGACTGCCAGAGAACTAAACATGAAGATTTCCTCGTCCAAATCAAAGTGTATGGTAGTAAGTTCGCCAAGTCCAATAAGATGCAAGCTACAAGTTGACGATAACATTATTGAACAAATTTTAACTTTTACTTATTTTGGTGTGACAATTGCTAGTTATAGAGACCTACAAGGAGAAGTATCTCAGCAAGCTCAAAAGGCAACAAGAGTATCAGGATGTTTAAACCATGTGATCTGGAAGAATAAATATCAAAATATTGAGACAAAGGCAAGGATATATAAAAGTGTTGTTCGACCAATCCTCACTTATGCGGCTGAGGCACGAACAGACACAGCCAGAACGAAGGGTTTGCTACTGTTAGTGAAATGAAGACATTGAGGAGAATTGTAGGCAAAACAAGGCTAGACAGAGTAAGAAATATTGATGTGAGAGAAACATGTGGTGTTGAAGATATTAACGAATGGGTGAAGAAGAGACGTCAGCAATGGAATGAGCATGTAGAGAGAATGGGAGGAGACAGAATGGTGAGGGGAGCAAAAGATGGAAGGCCTGTTGGGAATAGAAATGTGGGACGACCGAGGAAAAGATGGAAGGAGGCCATGCAATAAGGAACAAGCTGTAAGCTTAGAGCGGAAGAAGAAGAAGAAGAAGAAGAAGAAGAAGAAGAAGTGACTATCATAATATATAAGATTGAATGTGTTTTAGTTGTCTTAAGTAGAATTAGTTAGGTCCGCCAATTGCCACAACGGATGTGCACATTCTTGCCTAGGAATGTGCACCTGTGCGAGGTTGTGAACTTCATGTACTTTTTTCTGATAACTGGTCAGTTCAATTCTTTTGAGATTTTTTATACATATTATTGAAGGTCTTACTTAGATTTAGTCACACGTTCTTTGTGATAACGTGGCTATTTCTTAATTTACAATTTTTTTCAATTGGTCTTACAATTTTTAAAAAAATATTAAAATAAAATAAAAAAATTTAAAATATATTATATTATTATATATTGTTATATATATTATATTATATATTATATTATAATATTATATTAAAATATTTTTTAAAATATTTAATTTTTAATTTTTTTAAGTATGTGACAAAATACTAGGAAAACGCTCCGTGTAACGCGTTGATGAGCGAGCACCGACACGGGCGACATCGCCAATCGAAACGATCTATTCAATCAAAGAAAATTACCTACATTACCTATAACCAAAGTTCCTTACAACTTTCCATAAACACTCTGGAACAATTAAACAGACCGATACCATAAATTTGATACTTTTCCATCAACTCTTTGGACAGATATTTAAAACACTTAAAATAGCAATAAGTCTTGACCGATTGACCGTACATTCTTGACCGATTGGGCTGGAAATGTGTAAAATATGATATTTATCTAGTCGAAATGTATCTAGTCGAAAGCACAGGAATCATAATATACATCCATAGTGAATTAAAATACGATCCACTAGATCAAAATAAAATTACCTGACTTCATTGAAACTGAGAACAGCCATCTATACACTCTGATCCATAAAGAAAATCATATTTAAATTGAACTGGAAATAAAATGTCGATAAAATCGCTTCTGACTTTCTATTTAAATGTCAATAAGTAGATCATACATTCTCTACCGATTGAGCTGAAAACTTGTAAAATAAGAGAAAATAGTAGACTTAATGTTCATGCAAAATATGAACTTAATCGGAACATTTTGATTTTCGACCAATCGGGAGATATTTTCATTTTTGAACCAATCAAATTATAGCTCTCAAAAACTATACACGATTAAGTTAGAATGATATTAGTATGTGTGAAAAATTTCAGCTCGATTGGAAGAAAATTGTGGCCTGTGCCGTCAATTCAAACACACACAAAAAAACACACAAAAAAAACAGAGAAAGTGTCCAAAAGTGCAGAATGGAGACGCTCGCTACGCTCGCTCAACAAATACATCTACTGTAAAACAATCAATTCATTTGGACCAGCCACTTCGTTCAGTTTTGAAGCAAGTTCAGTGACATACATCCTTGTACGCAATATCTTGTGATATTTAAGTGTAAAATATATAATATTAGATATTTATATGCATGTATACATATATTAAATATAACGAAAATTTTTACATATTATATATAATATTTACAAATATTTACAAAAATATTTTGCAAATATTTTGCATATGAATGTGAAGAAGCCTTCGTCTAAATATTTTTTTGTGAACGAATCATTTCACTTACAAACTTGTGTTTGGTATCATTTTAAACATAAAACTTTAATGAATATTAAGAAATTATAATAAACATTTTAAGATTTTTAATTTTGTAGGGCTCCGGGTCCCCTTAAAAAGGGAAGTGTGAGGAAGCAAGGGCAGAGCAAGAGCAGGAGGCTGAACGGTCAGGCGAAAAGGAGGAGGAGCAGCAGCAGGCGAGAGAGCAAGTGGGGTCGGAGCAACAGCAAGAAGGTTGTGAGGAAGGGAGAGAGAAGCAATTAATTACCCTTCAAACTGTTGTGGATACACCATCATGCGCGTACAAATCCTTAAATTTCTCTCCATGAATGTCTATTTGGCATTTACTGTAAAAAGTACGTCCAGTGAGCGTGTAGCCAGTTCAGCAAATGCTGTGTAAAATTCAACAATGGGCTTAGCTTGCAAACCTGAGTGTTTTGACGCGTGTGCGGTTGTAAATATCTCTCAACGACTGCAGGTGTTCTGGAAAGGGTTGTTTTGTTGTGGTGCCAAATATCTTTCAATGCAGTTGGCTTTTAAAATTCAAGGAAAGTTGTTTAAAATGGCAACAGTGTAGGTGGAAGGGGTGGCAGGTCAAAAAAAGAGTTGTATCTTGTCAGAGCTTAACGGTCGAACAAGGGTCGAACAATACTGCTCATCTTATGAAAGGAAAGGCTACACGCTCGCTGGACGTACTCTACCTAAAGCATTTACTGTATATACTGTAAAAGTAAATACTACCCGTGAACGATTTTATAATTATTATTCCTTTCATCACATCCTTCCTTCCGATGCTGCTATTCCCTCCCACTAACATTCAAATCAGAGTTGATGATATGACGTGGCAGCTGATCACGAATAGTTTCGTTTAACTGTCACCCTGCTGTATCTTAAAAGGCATTTTGTGCTGAATTCTCAAGAATTAATGTGTTTACCTTTTTACAACGTTTCTTTATGCAGACAAGCGTCACGACGCCTTTATGACACTCTGAGCAGTTCAATATTAGATGAGATCAGATTGTTTATTGTCAGCTTAGGCCCGGAATAACCAAAGTTAAATTGTGCCGGATTAACTAACTTTTGGATTAAATTCAACTGTTACAATCATTTTGAGGTATCCGATTGGCTGTGCCGCCAATTTAGTCCAATATTTAGTTAATCTGGCTCAGATTAACTTTGGTTATACCGGCCCTTAGTAAATAATATTATCATCACAAATACTCGACTCATTTCCCATCACGAAACTGTGCGAATAATGTTTTGTAACCAGTTGGCCTATCTAGGGTAGAAAAGTAACTTTAAAAATATAAGAATAAAGTTTGTTTGAAATAGGTTTGCAGAATGTACAAGCTTGTAGCATGACATTCTTAGAGTCAAGTTTATCAGAACACAAAGTAATTAATTAGAATAACAATGTAAACTTACCATCTTAAATTTCAATATCAATCAAAGTATAAAAAAATATATAACGAGCTATCAAATAAGTATAACAATGTAAAATTATATCAAGACAGTGAGTGCATCAATGTCACGACGTAATAACAAGTGAACCGGTCAGAAAACAATGTGAATAATGCTACAAAACCAGTCAACCAGACTAGTTTTCAGTGATTCCAAGAATATTCGAGGCATACGTGTGGAAAGGAACAGGCGCGGAGGAAGGGGGTGGGGGGGAGTTGGGGTCAATGACCCCCCCCCCCCCCACTTTTCATCCTGACACCCCCATATATCACCCCCAGATATACAAAAATGTTGATAAAAAGATTTAAAAATGCACAGATTTGCTCCATTATGAGGTTGAATTCTCAAAATTTTCCCAAGTTTGACAACTTAAACAGATGTATTCCAATGAGACAATGACTCATTTGTCCAGCTTGCTCATCCTCATGAATAAAATTTAATATTACTTAAGTTAAACTAGGATACTAAAACACATACAGATTTATCTTATTGCTTATTGGTGTTGCTTATTGCAACCTTTTTCAAAGGAATTTCAAAATTGTTTCATAATCGATTCTCCTTTACTAGAAATTCAAAACATTCCCTGCGGGGCCAATGGGGATATTATCAAATGATAACATTTACAGATTATAACGCCTTTTATCTAATATTCCTCAAGAATATTGCATATCACACATTTTAATTTTCGTTGAAAAGGATGCCAAAACAGCTTCAAATTCGATTCTGTTGTGTCAAAAATTCAAAACATTCAAAAAAAATTACAGATTATAATGAATTTTGTCTAATGTTTCCCGAAGAATATTACAAATCACACATTTTAAATTTCTTTGAAATAAATGCCATTTTTTTATAAAATGTTTTATTTACATTGTCATACAGAGTTAATAATAAATAATAATGTTTGAAAATACAGGAATACATAGAGAAAAAAAAGCTCTTTAACTTCCAGTCATAAAAATGATAAATTAACATAAATATTTCTGTCAATTATTAATGAAGTTATATAATAGAATAAATTTTCGGAAAAAGTGAAAAGAAAACCGAAATACTTTGTGCTCACAAAATAGCTTCAAATTCGTTTCTTTTGTATCAAAAACTCAAAACATTCCCTGCGGGGCCAATGGGGTTTCCATAAAGACAAATAGTTACAGATTATATTATACGTTTGTCTAAAGTTTCCACAGAAAATTGCATATCACACATTGTAAATTTCTTTGAAAAGAATGCCAAAATAGCTTCAAATACGATTATTTTGTATCAAAACTTCAAAAGAGGCCCTGCGGGGCAAACTAGGTGGTGAGCCCCGAGCCCCCCATTTAGCGGCGAACTACCTTTTCATAACATTCATCGATCCCCGATAATTGGACCCCCCCCCCCCCCACTCAAAATGAAGTTCCTACGCGCCTGGAAAGGAAGTCGTTTCCCGCGTTTCAGAAATGACAGAATGTCTAAAATTAACTACCACGTGTACTGAACCTACCAATCAAATTCTTTGGCGGGAAACCGAGGTGAGAGGGTATAAAAACAACGAGCTACCAGACAATCATCATCAGTTGGAGTCTCTCAAGCAGTGGGAGAAGTGTCTCGCCACCGGTGTAGCCGTTAGGGCGCCGACTAGGGACAGTGTCAACGGGATCAAGATGTCCGTAAAATTATCAGTGATCGACTGAACAGTTCTCAACAGTTAAAGTTTTAATATTGCTATATATATATATCAATATATCAATATATTTATCAATATATCAAGATTGCTATATTTTGTGTTTACAACCCATTTTAATGGGATTAAGTGGCTTTTATATATTTTTTTTTATTGGTATAATTTTCAGGAAAAATATGATTTATTAGAGGGCCAAATGTCATTTTTTTACATTAATTGGTATGAGTGACATTAGTGAACATATTAATTATATTTTTGTTATGGGTTAACCAATTTTCAAAATGTCACAACATTTTGAAAATTACTATTTTCTTAGCCCATTAAAAGCACTTATTATTGTGAATATACTGAAATAATTGTTTAACCCCTACAAAAAATATATTAATATGTTCACTAATGTCATACCTATTTGTAATATAGAAAGAAAATACAATTGGCCCTCAAAAAAATATTTTTCTCCCCCGATAATTACCATTATATCCCCATTACAGCTACTTAATCCCATTAAAATGGGTTGTAAACACAAAATATAGCAGTTTTGATGTCATATTCATGAACAACTTTTTATTGCGAAGAGATTAACTGCCATCAAAACTATTTTGGGTAATTCCCCCCCAATTTCCAAAATTTCGGTTTAAGGGTATTGCCCTAACAAAATATATGATTTATATCAAAATGTCATCCTTTAATCAAATATACAAACTGAATATTATTATTTTGCCCAGTTACCCCACAAAAAACGGGTTGCAAAATACCCCAAAATCACCATTGGCGCCCCCAGGGGGGTTGTTGCCCCAAATGGCAGATGTCAACCAAGTGAAAGTGTAATGTGCATACCTTGAGGTACCCAAAATCACTTTCAGACTTTCCAGGCATAGTCCAAAGTACCTACTAAAAAAATACTTAAAGGCCGGATGTCATTAAAATGCTAGTCTAAATCATGTTTTGAGGTAATGTAATCACATATGAGATACCGTCTGTACGAATACAGCGCCGAAAACCAGAATGAGATGCGATATTCCAATCGGAAGTTACAGGGCGTTCAATTCTTGAAAGTGGAGGGGGAATACGTCACCGCTACTGTAGGCGTGGTTTTTCTATAGTAGAACTGCTAGAACCGTATAACGAAATAATTCGGGTTTATGGTGACAAAAACATAGATTTTGGATATGTTGTAGAGGAAACAATACTATTTGATTTGACAAGAGGATTCATTTCATATCTACCCCCGTTAGGGGGTGGCAAGGGTTCAAATTTCGGGGAAGATTTAATATCAATATTAATTCCCACGAATTGTACAAATATAAGATGCCACCTAAAATGCGATAAGTTGTAACAAAGTCAATAAAAAAATAAAAATTGCAATGTTGACCAAATTTGTAAGGGGGTGGTAAAATGTCACCCATTGCCTTAAATATTTGCATTTATTCACAGTTCAATTTAAGATTTGAGAATTCAATCGATATGTATATAAAATTACACAGATTAATGATACAAGTGTTTTAAATTTAGAGCAACCTATGCTCGTAAGGGTGATAAGAGTTTAATGTTAGGGGATGATTTCAATTAAAAATAATTCCGATTAACTGAACAAAGACTCTACTTTAAATTGTAACAAGGTCCAAAGCAATTGGTACATATACAATTTAATATTGAACACAATTTGTAGAGGGAGGGGGGAGGGGGTGTTGGGAGATTTCAACCCTTTACTCGTATTATCATCTTCTACATATGGGCCGCGCTACATTTTATGGCATGCCCAGTGTCATCAATATCTGTACTACTAATTAGTATTTCAATAAAATCTTCCCGGCCATGTCTATCCTAACTTTTAATCAAATTTACACCCCTCCACCCCCCTCGTCATCCACCATTTTTATGCTTGTGAATACTACATTTTATATTGACTCTATTTTGGATTTCGTTGCAATAAAAAAGGTAGTAACACATATTTGCTCCATTTATTGTAATTAAAATTTAAATGAATTCATCCCCTAACACCCTTACGACCCCTTTACGGTGATAGGTCACTCTATAAATATATAACGAATATCGTAACAAGAATCTATGTCAATTTATCTATCGATTGAATGCTCAAAACTTAAAATCGCCCTGTAATTGTGAAAAATAGTAAATATTAAGAAAAGGATGAAATTTTACCACCCCCTTACAAGCTTTGTTTGACATTAAATTTTTTATACATTATTTGGACCCTGTTACAATTTATCGTACGTCTAGTGGTATGATTTATTAGTATAGTTCGAAGAAATTAACATTTATTTGAAACCATCCCTCAAACTTAGAACCCTTGCCACCCCCTAACGGGGGTAGATATGAAATACCTCCTGGGGTCAAAGCAAATGGTTATATTTTCTCTACAACATATCCAAAATCCACGATTTTATCAGAGCTCGTAGAGACTTCCCGTTTTCGGCGTTGAACTTTTTAGAATGATTTGCACATTTTATTTTAATGACAGCCGGCATTTAATGAATTTTCAGAGGTCAAGTATTTAGATCCTAGCATGTTTAATGCACATTATCTCCGCTTCTGTTTACTTTATATCGATAACAAAGCATACCAAATGAAAGCTAATGAAATGTGCAGAACATTTTATTTGAAAAACATTTTTCGTAGACTCCCAGACAACAATATAAATTGGATCCAAAAAAGAAAAATGAACCTCGAAGTGTCACCTTGTACATAACTTTAAATATAATTCAATAACCTTCAGAGTTATGATGATTACACTTATTATAGAAAAGATGGAGACATCATTCAGCTTCAATTTGAAATAAAGAAAAGTAAAATCGGACGAACGGAAGCTAAGATATTGCCAATAATATAAAAGCAGTTGACGCCATATTTAATAGGCCGCCATCTTGAACCTGCACGCTCGAATCAAATGCCCTCTCTTCCAGAAATGTTCAGGATTGTCCAATTGAAATATTTGCAAGAGCTGTTAGCTTTATCACAAAATGCATAGTTCAGGCGATATTTGACCCTTAACTACCCGACTTTTTGTTTAATAGTTCAATCAAGTCTGAGTTAAAATCTGTAATGTTGAAATGACGTTTTTGGCAAGGATGAAGTAAAGCTGATGGTTCATTTAGTCCTGGATGCGTATTTACGTAGGCTAACTGAATTCGAGACACAGGTCTCGAATTCGTATAGACTTCGTAGTCGTAGCTCCGTAGCCTAACTAATTTCGAGACCTATCCAAGTCTCGAATTCGTATAGACTTCCGAGTGAGATTTTTCAACTCCGCAGCCTAACTGATTTCGAGACTTGCACTTGTATTCAATTCGCACGCTTGATGTGAAATATGGGATACTTCAAATTTAAATGTCAAATTCACGCGTTCATTAAGTTCATTAATATGCTATTATATCTATGTAAGCAAATTAGCAATATTAATATTATTAAAATACCTAGTGAAAAATATCGTTCTACGCTAGTTACCAAGAGCATTAAGTGATAGGTAATACCATTTCCCTATTCATTAATAATCTCTTGATAATTACATAGTATTAATCCATTTTAAATACAAATATAATAATGACACGAATAATATTTTTAAAAGATATAAAATATTTTTGAAATAATTTTGCAGAAGGGAAATTCTTAGTAAGAAGGTCGGTTAGAATATTTGAATTTCAATGTGCTTATTTTTTATATTTTGAAAATATATGGCATATATATAATTAATCACCGTCCACGTATATTCTCATTTCTTTAACATTTTCTAAGGAATGAAAGGAATCATTGCGCCACATTTAAGTACAATTCCCATAAATTACAAAATACTTGATTAAAAATAGTAGGCAACAGAATATTATGTTTGCTCCTTAAAAAAAATCACTTTCACTCAACATTCAACATTGAATAGATTTATTGATATAAAATCGTTTACGTATCTACATGAGTTACTATATAATGTAACCGTCAATGAAAATCTAAAAATATTTTTCAGCTAGAAAATTAAATTCTGAACGTGGTACTATAAGATTCGTTATGAATGATTATATTTTGTTTAGATTTTCTCGAGCCTGTAGAGTGTACTGATGTTCACTAACGAAATCAAGTTTAATACTTTCGATCGTACTATTTATTAACACCAAGCAAAATCTTAATTGATCAATATCACTTGATATTATGGTTTATAACAGCATGCAAACACCTTTGACCAAGGTGGTTGAATAACCCCTATTCACCGTCCTTGACCTTTGACAACATATCCGATCAGCTGATCGAGACACGGAAGAACGTTGGCAGCCGAAAGCAGCCGAGAACCGACGAAGTTGGTCTCGAATTCGGTTAGGCTACGGAGTTGCAAAATGCGACTACGAAGTCTATACGAATTCGAGACCTGTGTCTTGAATTCAGTTAGCCTACGTAAATACGCGTCCGGGATGCGTATTTCCGAGTTTTGTTCTCTTCTACACAACTTCCAGACATTTATAAAATATAATTCTAATATATCAATAACAATAAGTGAAATTACGTGCTGTGAAAAGTTAGGTTAAGGAAGACCACACATAGTACTACTTGGCACTATAAAAATTAACATAAAAAATCATATTATATAATAATAATATGAGTAAAGAATAGGTAAAAAAAAATAGTACTTGGGCTCAAAAAAATCTGTTAACCAATTTTAAAATTTAGGTATTTTATTCCTGCTTTACTTCCTCTTATTGCATGTTTCTGACAGCAAGTTTACATTCAGCCTAATATTGTCCACTTATATTTCGTAGTTGTTAGGGGTTCAAAAATTTATTTATACCGGATTGATTGTAACATTACGTACTGTAATGGTTGCCTTACCTGAAAGATTGTGTTCAATCCATTTCTCATGTGTTGATCTCTCTTGATGGTGGTGGAAGTTGTTTTCTTCACTTTAATGTTTATTGAAGCCAAACAATTTTTGTTTCTCTGTCGAGTCAGAGTATGAGGTGCCTTTTGAAAGTCACTGTGTTGGCACACAAAGGTCTTTCTGTAGTCAAACTTGGTAAGATTTGGCCACGAACAGCGCACACACCAGTTGGTTTTAGAGCTCTGTCCAAAACGTTTGACCCACTCGTTACCCTCAGAGCTGTAATCCTTGCTCTCCATCCGCGTTCTCACTTCACATTTCCATTTATTATCACTGAACACTTTAATTTGACCAATAATCACATGACTGTCAAAACTCAACACGCGTTTCAACTGCTCCATGTTGGCGATTGACTACACGTCAATGAGCGCATGCGCCAGTGCCGTATAACACAGGGGGCGAAGTCAGGCCCCAAATCGTGTATGTTTCGGAAATACGCGTCCGGGATTCATGGTAGATACAATGTCATCGAAGAAGTCTATTATGTCATTTACTTGATCTGGGTCTGTAACATCTAAATCCTCTACATCTGGAGCACCTTCCAGCCAGAGTACACCGTGAAGGTGCGTACTTCCCCGATGTTGCCATTCATAGCGATACCAAAAGTCTTTAACTTTAAACCTTGTTTCAAGTGAATCGCGAATAACAGAAAGGGCTGAAGTCCAGCCGACCTAGTTCTGAGATAATCGAGAAAAACAAATTGCGCTCCTTAGGATCTATTTGTAAAAATATATGTAACTGGCATAAATAAGACAATAAATCGATACATCCAGCTATTGTCTGTAGACGCATGCAAAAAATATATTTCTGTCCTAATTTGAGGGTTCAATGAGCTGGACATATGCCCTTTCTGTAATTTACTGGAAAGTATGATTAAAATGTTACTATTTCAGGGAGATTAACTGTCAAAAGAGGTCAAAAAAGGTCAAAAAAACATTTATTAAAAAATTTTAAGACTTCATTACCAAATATTACAAAAATTATGCAGAATCCTCGTCGTTCCGAAAACTTTCTTCAGAAAACGTCTTGATAAAACTCAGAAAATTCATTTGGCAAATTCTGAACTCCCCCCTTGAGGGGGTTGAATACTATCCCCCTTTTCCTTTTAACAGGGGTTTCTGGCAACTGTAGCGGATCATTGGTGTCAGAGGACGCCATTTTTACATTGAAACCGTGAGCCTGTGAAGTGCAACAAGGACACAAGTCATGGGACTAATGCCCTTTCTGCTCTTCACAAGGGTGCCCTGTGCAAGCAAATGCTGGGACTACCGCCCTATCAATCTCTAAAGTTGCATGTACCTTTATGGATCCCATATCCGCTGTTAACTCAATTTCACAAAAAGTGTGACTAACGCCCTTTCTGTAATTCGCGATTCAAGTACTTGTTTAACATAGAAATGTGAACGTTCTTGAAAGAACCATGAAACAATTAGAGGATTTTCACATAGCAATTTTCTTCGCAAGGCGGTAGCAACAGGGGGAGTCATGTTATCGAAGTCAACGTCAGGAGCAAGGATGTCGTAGAGTTCTGGCCAGTGGAGATCTGCAGCACTTAGAGTAAAGAAAACAGTTGGGGAACCAAGAAAGTTTACCATGTCAGTCAATGGACCAATGGTGATGGGAGGAGTCAATGTAACATAATAGTTCACTTTACTCACACTAGAGCAGCACTGTCCATAAAGTGGGAGAGGTAGCCAATCAAACTTCTGGGTGAAAGACAGTTGAATTTCTTTGCTATTTGATTACTATTACTGTGCTGTCACAGCCTTCTTGACGGTCACGGCCCACATCCTTCTGTCATCTGTTTTATTCGTGATGTCACATAGCAAGATAATGACTAGTGGTCCATTCCCCACAACGTTTGAACCGTATGATGTAGTAATACGCAAAGAAGAAGCGAAGAACATAACTTTATTGGCTAATCCTGGATTAATCTCGAGCATATCTTTTAATTGACCCGCAGTTTTTCCATTCAATTCTTCTTTGCGAACCAAAACATTTCCCTAGCTAATTGCGTTCCACCGCATCACTGAATTTAAAGCAAAGAATCTGAAACTAGTTTCTTTAGCGAATCGGCCGTCTTTATATTTCATTAAAAATGTACTGATTAGGTTTTATATGATTTTGTCTTGTAATGTCCCGTAAATCACACTTGCCATTAGGGAAAAGAGTTGGAAAAGCCAGAACAATGTATCCTTCGGTGGAGAACTCATTTATGGGTACACTTGATATTTCTGGCCATGGAACTTGTCCTGGTTCAAGGGCGGAGGCAATTCTTTCCGTTTGATTGGTTGGTAGAACTTGAGGAACGTTTCCATGCTCGAGAATGTTGTCATTGTCTGCATCTTCGCTAGCACCATGGATTTCCATATATTCAAATTTACCGTAGACGTTACCGGATTCAGGAAGATTGTTAAACTCGTCGTCATCGATTGTTATGTCTTTATAGAAATTGTTGTTTGATTTTAACCAAAGAAGAGCACGGTGTAATCGTAGGGAGCAAACATTGAAATCTGCAATATTGTCGTTACTGGCAGAAGAACGTCGAACCACGGTGATTGAAGTTAATGTTGACAATGAGTTTGGTAATCGTTGGGCAAAATAATTTACATTTTGAGGGAAGTTAATGACGTTGCCGCTGTAAGCGTACTGCTGTCCTTTTACTCGGTACACAGACACGACGGGATGGATGCGAGCAATAAGCATGGACTCTATCATCGACAGGCAAGAAAGTTCTTCAGGAACAGAACCTGGATCCATGTTGTTGGCAGCAGTGAAAATAGTTGGATTCTTCTTGCTCGAGTCACAAACTCCGGATTTTACTTTTAAATTAGGGAATCGTGTTTGACAATTAGAACAGGACGACCAGCTAAAATCATTTAAAAACGAGAGGAATTTATCGGAAAGCTTTTTATCTGAAACTTTCTGAGCTGCTCGATCTCGATGTCTCTGAGCATCCCGCTGCCGACGATATTCTCTCTCTTGCGATGTTTCTTGTGTTCGTCTTGCAATTGTCCGTTCCCGACATTGACTTCTTCTCACACTTCCTTGTAGTGGAGTCTCTTGAGCAAGTGTTAATGGGTGACTCGTTGCAAACTACGTGCTTGTCTCGATTGCGTTTGTTCCGGTGTTTCATTCGCAAGTGTTTGAGTGACTCGTCATAAGCTAAGTGATTGTCTGGATTGCGTTTGTGCCGGTGTTTCATTCGCTATAGTGTTTGAGTTATTCTATGTAGACTGTTTGCTCTTCTTTGCTGAGTTTTTTTTCATTTGATTCATTTTTACGAGATTCAGCTACACGTTGACGACTTAAGTTTATCCGGGTTTGTCTGTGATTTTCAGTTTCATTTGCAATAGATTGAGAGACTCGATGTAGACTGACGGATCTTCTCGATTGAGTTTGCTCTTCAGTTTCAAATTTGCAAGGGAGCTGGTTTTACGTTGACGGTCATAGTGTCTCCTTGCCGCAGTCTGGTCGGGGGTTTCTTTGCGCTTTGATTCTATTGTCTTATCAACATTTTGTTTCAACCTTTTAGATTAAGCATCGTCAGTTTCTTGCTCTGTAATTTCAAGCATACGCTTTTTCTCATTGATGGCTCTCATCCGAGCAGAAGTCTTTCCAATTTTCGGCATGTTTATAATATTGAGATGTAATTAATAAAGTAATAGTACAATAAATATTTACGTATTCAGTTATATGTCTGAAATACACGAAATTATACAAAAGGAAGTATTCAATTACCTGATATTATGAACATAGGTTTGAACAATTTTTCATGTATGAAAATAATAACAACAGTTTCGATTAAACGAACGGAAGAAATCTACGTTTCAAAACTTTAGCAACCTTCAAGTAGGTTGGCAGGTTAAAAGTAGTTTCGATACGGAATGAATCCAACGTTTCCACAATAACAATATAAAGTTATGAACGGAATAAATCAACGTTTCAAAAAATTAACAACGATGAAGGAAATGTCAGGCAGACATAAGTTCAGAAACGGAATAAATCCAACGTTTCCAAGAAGAAAATGCTTTGAAATATCTATCCCCTGGACATAAACTGTACAAAATTAATACCTGTGCTTCTAAAGAGATTACATTTTACTAAAACCTTCTCAAAGTACATCAAATTGCCAAAATTGTCAAAGAAAATAAGCAAAATGTAGGAGAGATTTTGAATGACGTGTGATCACTAGAAGAGAACAAACGCCACTCAATGAAATTATTGAAATGTCAGCGTATGTTTGCTAACAGCCAATTAGATACACAGAAAGCACCGCCATCTAAACTACAAATTGACGAACAGTCAACCACGGTCTTTAGAGTAGGTATAAGTAAACGTACCTATAGAAATGAGTTGGAAGTCTGAACAATCAGATGCTGATTTGGTTTAAAAACTATTTAATATGTGTTTAGTTATTTAGTTATTACTTTAATATATTATATTAAACATTAAACAGTAATTGACTTGTGTTACTTTTTAAAAACTATTTATGTTACCATGGTTACATAGAATCATAAGTTGGACAATGTTACCAACTTAATGATGACAATACAATATGAAAAAAATAATCATGCTGTAAACACGATTTGAATAAACGCATGGGATATTACAAGAATAGATAGGTACTAAAATAAGAGTAGGGAGACCCAGAGAGAGGTAGAAAGATAAAATCAAAAGGGATGTAGGGGAGGGGAGAGAAATCTTCTCCGAGAAGGCAAGAGGGAGAAGTGTTGGGAAGATGAAGAGTAGTGGAGAAAGATGCTGGAGAGGACAGAAAGATTGAAAGAACATTATGCGTCGAGTCTGGCAAAGCGCTCAATAAAATGCTTGTGAATTGGTTTATTATTGTAATCTAGTGGAGCGGTCGCTCCACTCAGCCAAGTCGTACCGTACACTCACAGTCACTCTACATACCGTAAATGCCTATATAAACTGAGGAGCAGACCAACTACTTTTACTGTAAGCAACAACATAGCATTTTCGGCCTACTGGATCTCAACAATGGAAAATCTCTCATTGTTGTGAAATGTCTTAATTTTGAGCTATGGCCCACCTGACAACATATACATCACGCGACAACAACCAGTCATGCCGTTTACGACCTCGAGGGCAGTGAAAATCGTGAAATTACACCGCTTTCTTCTTCTTCTTCAGATGATGATGATGATGATGATGATGATGATATCAGAAAAAGTTGCTGTCACCGCCACAGCCTAAACGGCTGAACCGATCAACCTGAAATTTTTACCACATATGCACTTTTGGCGTCTGATGATACCTTGCCCTTATAAATTTTTTGTGACGCCATTTTTAAACCGGAAGTGACGTCATATATAAAAAATGGCTGGACCGATTAGAACGAAATTAGCGCCATTCGATTTAGATGGTCATCTTTATGAAGTATGTTACTAAAAAATATAATTTTCTCTTTTTCTAAACCGGACGTGACGTCATAAATTCGCAATATTTAGCTTATTTCATCAAATTATACTTTAAATACATATATAATTAACTTACATTGTAATATAGACAATACAAATTATAATTTCAATATACAGTGTTCTCGGCCGCCATTCCTGAAACCGGAAGTGACGTCATATATCGAAAACGCCTGTACCGATTGCAACTGAACTAGCTCAGCTGTGTATTCATTCTGCAATCTATTTGAAAAATCAATTGGGATAAATAAATATACAAATTAACGGTACCGGAAATGGCGGCAGGAACCACTAAATGAAACCGGAAGTGACGTCATATCTTAAAAACGGCATAACCGATTTGACGGAAATTAGCGCTAATGAATTCCGAAGGTCATTACTAAAAAATATAATTTTCTTTTTTTCTAAACCGGACGTGACGTCATAAATTCGCAATATTTAGCTTATTTCATCAAATTATGAAGTATCAACTAGATAAAACTAGATTGTTTTCTTATTACCTATACCGGAAAAGACGTAATAATTATTCTAAATGACGTCATTCATATGCTAAATGACACTAAATTCACCACTTTATACTTTAAAATAGATATTTAGTAAACGTACATTGCAAATAATTATAAATTCAAGGTTGCAGTGTTCTCGGCCGCCATTTTCAAAACCAGAAGTGACGTCATATATCAAAAACGGCTGTACCGAATGTAACCAAATTTTGGAAATATGTAGGACTAATAATTATGAATTTAAGACGACATTATTTTCGGCCGCCATTGTTAAAACCGGAAGTGACGTCATATATTGAGTACGGCTGTACCGATTGCAACCAAATTATGCAATTATGTATGACTTATATTTATGAATTCAAGACAACATTATTTTCGGCCGCTATTTTGAAACCGGAAGTGACGTCATATATCGAAAACGGCTGTACCGATTGCAACCAAATTTTGGAAATGTGTAGGACTAATAATTATGAATTTAAGACGACATTATTTTCGGCCGCCATTGTTAAAACCGGAAGTGACGTCATATATTGAGTACGGCTCTACCGATTGCAACCAAATTATGTAATTATGTAGGACTTATATTTATGAATTCAATACGACATTTTTTTCGGCCGCCATTTCAAAACCGGAAGTGACGTCATATATCGAAAACGGCTGTACCAATTGTAACCAAATTGTGCAAATATGTAGGACTTATAATTATGAATTCAAGACGACATTATTTTTGGCCGCTATTTCAAAATCGGAAGTGACGTCATGCATCGAAAACGGCTGCACAGATTTCAGCTTAATTATGCAATTATGTTGCACTTATAATTAAGAATACAAGGCGGCAGTATTATCGGGCGCCATTTTTTAAACCGGAAGTGACGTCAGATATCGAAAACGGCTGGACCGATTGTAACGAAACTTAGGCTATTCTTCTTGGATAATCATTTTTAGCTTATTCCAAACGTAACTTTTCTCAGTAACCAAATCGGTTGAGGCGTATTTTTTTAAAGTAATTAGTCCTTGCTCGGACATGTGCTACAAGCTGTATGAATAAACTAACAAAAGAAGTGATATCCCAGAAAAAAACACTCCGTGTAAAAAAGGCAGCCAAGTCTCTTTACTTTAAAAAAAATCAACACCGAAAAGGAGTGATATCAAAAAAGGAGCCAAGTCAATGACATTTCCAAATATTTAATATCGTATCTTTGAAATAAAAGTATAAACACAGAGACATACTTTACAAAAGGATAATAAAAAAATTTAAATAATCAGAAAAAAAAATTATAACAATTTGAAAAAAAAATCAGAAAAAATTAAAAATAACCGAAAAATCATATAAAAATTATAAAAATCAAAAAACAAGTAGGAAAGTACAAAAATAAAAAAATCATAACAAAATAAAATTATCCAAAATACGACATCAAAATCATTTAAAAAAATCTAAAAATCAAATATGGTTAAAAAAAATTTAAAAAATCAAAAAATTTAAAAATATTTTTAAAAAATCAAAAATTTTAAATAAGCAAAATAATATTAAAAAAAATCATATACAATTTATAATGAATCGAAAAAATAAACAATTAAAAAAAAAAAAAAAAAAAAAAAAAAATCAAAAAAATTTCTAAAAATTAAAATAGATGTAAGTATGTAAAATCAAATCAAAAAAATTACAAAAAAACGAAATGAACCAAAAAACCACATCAAAATCATTAAAACATCTAAAAATCAAATATAGCTAAAAATCCAAAATGTCCCAAAAATTGAAAATGTTAAAAATATATAAGAAATATATAATAGAGAAAAAAATCTTATCAAAATCAAAAAATACGCAACAACAACACCAAAAAATCAAAGAAAAATCAAAAACCACATCAAAATCATTAAAAAATCTAAAAATCAAATATGATGAAAAAATACAAAATGTCCTAAAAATTGAAAATGTCAAAATAAAATGTAAAACTCATCAAAAAAATCTTATCAAAACCAAAAAAATACGCAACAACACCAAAAAATCAACGCAATATCCAAAATTTAAAAAATCACGCAACGTTACCAAAATATCAACAAAAAATACAAATATAAATTGATAAAAAATATCCAATAAACAAGAATGTCACAAAAATAAGAAAAACAATAATAATCATGAAATAATAAATTAAATTATCGTAAAAGTAAAATAAGAATAAAAGGAAATATAAATTTATATAAAATCAAAAAATTACGCAACGAAACCGAAAAATCAAAGAAAAATAAAATGATTAAAAAGAAATCAAATAACCAAAAAAATCAAAGCATCAATCACTTAACAAAACAAAAAACTCAAAGAAAGAAGAAAAAAAAATCACGCAACAAAACCAAAATCATCAAAAAAAAATTCAAGAGAAATTCAAAAATGTTAACATGAAAAGCAAAAGGGTATGGAAAAACATAGACATTTTCCTTGTGCAACTGCAATCCTTTTCCCCCAACGATTATGGTACGAATTTACCATATCCTCTACGATTGTGTTGTATACCTATTCTTTAAGTGGGAATTTGCAGTAACTGTCTCTTTTTATACATTTCCCAAACTCTGGTAGTTGGTGATAAATTAATCAGATAAATGTGAATCACGCAACTTACAATTTGTAAGCGGGTCCTTCTAGTCCTTTACTATAATACGCTTAAAAAAGAAGAACGTCGTCCTCGTAGAAACGCGGCTGAAAATTTCCTTTTCTATAAAAATCTTGAATTTTCCACCGATCGTGTTGAAACTCGCCAGTAATGCACATAATTACGTACGTGACTTCATTTATAGTAACACTTTCACGACATTCTGTTCAGTATTTACCGAGTTATTCGTGAAAAACACAGCTTTTTCTGATGTCTTAATTTTAAATTAAAAATTAATTTTTAATTTTTCAATTTCAATTGGTCCGTGAAAACTAATTTTAGTAGGCAGTGAAACCAATTTTCTGAAATCGAGCTTCTATCACGTTATCATAACTCCCAAGTTTTGATTCATAAGGAGGTTTGTCCTATCTCTCACCATGTAAATATTATGACTTTTTTATGAGTCATAACTTATGACGTGATAACTTTTTCGAGAATAAGCCTCCAGATCACACCGGAAGTCGTCACTGAACAGTTACTTTTACCTATCCGTCGAGTTTTGATTCGAAATCCTTGGACCTAACATATTCAGTGACGTACTTCCGCCTGCTCCGAGCAGGTTAGAATGGAGCCACAGTCAGTTGTTCTGCTAGGCCGAGAAAGACTTAATTGCGCGCTCACCTTGCAGTTGTCTATCTCGGCCTTACAGAACAACTTCAATATTATTGTATAAAAAATGGCCGACTTTCATTGCCAAAAAAAAATTTAAAAAAAATCCAAAAAAATTGAAATAACAAAAAAAATCAGAAAAAAAGAAAAAAAATCAGCTATGTAAAAATAAAATAAAACACAAAAAAAAAAAAAAAAAAATCATATAAAAATTATTAAATCAAAAAACAAGTAGGAAAGTAAAAAAATCAAAAAATCATAGCAAAACAAAATTATCCAAAAAACCACATCATAATCATTAAAAAAATCTAAAAATCAAATATGGTTAAAAAAAATCAAAAAGATCAAAAAAAAATATATACATATTAAAAAATCAAAATTTTTAAATGAGCAAAATATAAGAAAAAAAATCTTGAAAATCAAAAAAATCATATAAAAATTCTAATGAATCAAAAAAATCAACAATGTAAAAAAAACAGAAAAAAATAAAAAATAAACAAAAAATCATATACAAAATATAAAAATCAAAATACAAATAGGTATGAAAAAAATCAGAAAAAACAAAATGAACCAAATACCACATCAAAATCATAAAAACATCTAAAAATCAAATATGGTTAAAAATCCAAAATGTCCCAAAAATTTAAATGCAAAAAATAAAATTATAAGAAAAATATAATAAAGAAAAAATCTGATCAAAATCAAAAAATACGCAACAACAACACCAAAAAATCAAAGAAAAATCAAAAACCACATTAAAATCATTAAAAAATCTAAAAGTCAAATTTAATTAAAAAATCCAAAATGTCCCAAAAATTGAAAATGTAAAAATAAAATATAAAAAAAGTCTTAAAAAATCTAATCAAAATCAAAAAAATACGCAACTACACCAAAAAATCAAAGAAAAATCCATAATCCAAAAAATCAAGCAACGTTACCAAAATATCAACAAAAAAAAACAAATATAAATTGATAAAACATATCCAAAAAAACAAGAATGTTACCAAAAAAATTTAAAAAATCATGACTAAAAAAATCATGAAAAAATCAATTTAAATAATTGTAAAAATAAAATAAGAATAAAAGGAAATATAAATTTATATAAAATCAAATAATTACGCAACGATACCGAAATATCAAAGAAAAATAAAATTATTAAAGAGAAATCAAATAACCAAAAAGATCAAAGAATCAGTCACTAAACAAAACAAAAAACTCAAGGAAAAAAGAAAAAAAATATCACGCAACAAAACCATATGTATAAAAAAAAATAAAGAGAAATTCAAAAATTTAAAAAATCTGTGCAAAATTTGTGCCGGGTACGTGCAAATTCTCGAACCGGATATGCGTACACAACGCACAGAAAACATATACATCCTTATTGAATTGATTATGATATCAACTTATATGATGATATGCTTTTCATCGAAACTTTAAAATAGCATCTAAGCACCTGGTTCATAAAGCAAATCAGAATCAATTCAATTGGCACTGGAAAACATTCATTTCGAGACTTCATTACTGACAGATATAAAAAATGTCAATAAGTTCATACGTTCTTAACTGATTGGGATGAAATTTTGTAAAATAAGAGACAAAATGATCATGCAATAATGATGATAATGATCATAATAATGATGATAATGATCATAATAATGATGATAATGATAATGATAATGATGATGATGATAATCATAATGATCATGCAAAATATGAGTTTGATCACAATTATCGAAGACCGTTTTCATTTTTCATCCTATCAGGAGATATTTATTTAAATTTTAACCAATAAATGGATTTCAAAAAAATTTGGTACTCGTAACAGAAAAGGTTGTCTCTACATGTGTGCAAAATTTCAGCTCGATCGAAGAAAAACTGACCTGTATACAGTCAGGTAACAGAAAAACAAAATAAAACATAGGTCCGTGCCAAAGAGCCAAAAAGAGACGCTCGCTTCGCTCGCTCAAAAAGTATATGCTTTTCATCGAAACTTTAAAATAGCATCTAAGCACATGGTTCATAAAGCAAATCATGAATCAATTCAATTGGCACTGGAAAATATTCATTTCGATACTTCATCTCTGACAGATATTAAAAATGTCAATACGTTCAAACGTTCTTAACTGATTGGGATGAAATTTTGTAAAATAAGAGACAATATTGGTCTTAATGATCATGCAAAATATGAGTTGGATCAGAATTATCGAAGACCGTTTTCATTTTTCAGCCTATCAGGAGATATTTATTTAAATTTTAACCAATGAATGGATTTCAAAAAAATTATGGTACGCAAACAGAAAAGGTTGGTTTTACATGTGTGCAAAATTTCAGCTCGATCAAAGAAAAACTCTGACCTGTATAGCCAAAATATGAGTTTGATGAATGTATCGAAGACCAGTTTCATTTTTCAACCTACCATCAGGAGATGTTTATTTAAATTTTAGCCAATGAATGGATTTCAAAAAAATTTGGGGTCAGCAAACAGAAAAGGTTGTCTCCACATGTGTGCAAAATTTCAGCTCGATCGAAGAAAAACTCTGACCTGTATACAGTCAGGTAACAGAAAAAAAACAAAAAAAAACAGAGGTCCGTGTTAAAAGAGCCAAAAGGAGACGCTCGCTTCGCTCGCTCAATAATACCTATCTTAAAACAAGAAAAGGAGACGGGAACCGCTGAATCATATAGACCTATATCTCTTACATCTACTATAGCGAAAATAATGGAAAAAATAATCACTAAACGCCTAGACTGGTGGGCAGAACATTACAATTAGTTAGATATGAACCAATATGGATTTCTTAAAGGTGGGTTAGCTACGGATAGTTTAAATATATTTCACACAGATATCAACCTAGCTAAGACAAACTAGTAAATGCAGCCTTCTTAGATGTTTCTGGAGCCTATGATAATATTCAAATTAACATTCTTCTAGATAAAATGGCGAAACATGGTATTCCTCTAATAATAAAATGGCTCAATAATATACTGACGGAACGGGTCATGTGGATTAAATATGAATTGGGAAGATCATAGGACCGAGGATCACAAGCACAGGACTGCGACAAGGGTCTGTGATGAGCCCATTGTTATACTCCCTATATACAAATAATTTGGATACAATAGTAGACCCCTACACGAGAACACTACAATTTGCTGATGACATAGTCAAATACACCATAGCACCAAACATTAAAAAAGCAGTAACTTCAATGAATAATTCACTGGAAAATTTAAATAACAACTTTAATCAACTAGGATTATCCCTATAGCAACAAACAAGTGCAAAACAATCCATTTCTCTAGTAGTAACAATAATGTACAAAATGGAATTAAAATTGGTGAAAACAAATTATCTTCAGTTAAAGAAATAAAAATTTTAGGCATTATATTTGATAAGAAATTAACATGGGCCTCCCATATTAACTATCTTGTAGAAAAATGTAGCAAAAGGATCAACATTATGCGCAGTCTTACAGGAATATGGTGGGAAGCAGACCCAGAAATGTTATTATTATTCTATAAATCAATAGTAAGATCTCAACTGGACTATGGTTGTACCTTATATGCAAAAGCAGCATACACTTAAACAAATCAGACATAATCCAAAACCAAGCTCTGCGGATTTCTCTATGGTGCATGAAATCCACCCCGATTGAAGCGTTGCAGTTGGAAGCAAACATCCATCCGTTAGAATTACGCAGAGAATGGCTAGCTGGAAAATATTTCTTTAAAGTATTACCAATTAGAAACCAAATCTAACCTATAGCAGAAAAACTTCAAATAGGGCAAATATATACAAAAAAAAAATACTTTGCTCACACAAATATTTACAATATATAAGGATATCATGAAAGAAATCATAACGTATACAATAAATTACCATGTTACGAATACGATTTTTATGTGCAAACTAGTAAAATTAACGTTATAATCGACTGCAATTTGAAGACCTAGAAAATCTACCAAAACAAGAAATAAATTCCAAATTTCAAAATTATATAGCAAAAACATGGCCTACACATACGCAAATTTACACAGACGGATCTAAACAAATTACAAACGATTTTACTTCAGCAGCTTTCGTTATCCGGGACAACACCAAAAACCAGCGATCAATTCATTCTACCAGCGAGAGCGAGTATATTCACAGCTGAAGCGATAGCAATTAGAGAATCATTAAAATATATATCTAGAGAAAAAGAAAACGGAAAATTCATAATCATTTCAGACTCAATGAGTGTACTAACTAATTTATCAGAAAACAAAATTAATTCAAAAGCCTCGACAATAATATTAGAAATTAAAAACATCAATTATAAATTAAAAGGGAAAAATATAGAAATACAATTTATGTGGACCTCTGCACATATTGGAATAACCGGGAATGAAATAGTCGATAAATTAGCAAAATCACTTCCAGCATTAAATAATTATATCAATAAACAAAAAATTCCCTCTGTAGACTTTATAAATCAAGTTAAAAACGATTGGAAATAAGAGAAGAGAGATGGAAAATCTATAAATCAACTCATATTTCTCAATATATACGAAATTAATAAATTCAATCAAAAACAAATAATGGTTTAATAACATGAAATTAAGCAGATTTTTTATAACTAGCATAATTAGAATGAAGACTGGGCATTGCTCAGTAAAAGCACACCTTAACAAAATAAGAGTTATAAATGAAAAAGAATGCGAATGTAATGAAGGGATAGAAAGTTAGGAACATATTTTTTTTGAATGCAAATTACAGCAATTTACAAATAACAGATTCGTCATGGAAAAACAATTAAGCAAATTAAAATGTCATAGACCATGGGACATTCCAAATCTACTCTCATATGACAATATTGAAATTTTTAAAGTCTTAATAAACTTCTTAAGTAATTCAAACAAAAAATTTAATTAACAATATAGTAGAATTCCAGTAAATACACCCCCTGGGATCCTGGCTGGCGGTAAACCTGTTCCATGCCATTGTTCATGTCGTCGTATATCCTGGTATCAAGGTGGATTAAGTATATATAGGCCAAGCAACGAAGGCTAAAAACAGGCCGAACCCGGGACAAATTGCAAGATTTGTCTTTTTCATCAGACCTTATTCAGAAAAATTCGCTGATTACAACAAAAAAAAGTTTTACGCAGAGATGTGAAGGGAAATTGCCCAAAATTACGGGTAAAGTTCAAATTTTGAGAACATAAAATATTTTTTTTTAGAATCACAGAACACATTTTGATATTTGTTTTCAATAAGAAGTATGTATTATATTAGGATACAATTCTAAAAAAAAAAGTGGGTGATTATATTAATTATTTTTGGATTTATTCAATGATTTCATAAAATGACGTCATTTAAATAATTGGTCGTAGTAACGTAACTAAAGGAGCTAGAATAAATGTTTTTACGGGAAAATGTTGGTTATAAAGCCTAATATTTTTGGTATGAATATGATCAAAAGTTCACCACGCATCTACTAATTGTTGTCAAACAAAATTTTAATCAAATTATATGAAAAATGAAACATCAATATAACGCAATTATTGGCATAACGGTGGAACTGTTTGGTCAGGAAATGTTGTCCCTTATAGAATTTTGGTGCCTGATAAAACCTAGCCCAGAGAGAGATTTGGGACGCCATTTTGAAACCGGAAGTTGCATCATCTTGAAAACGGCTGAACCGATTATAACGGAACTGGTGGCAATCGACTCCAACGGTCATATGACAGAACAGATCAATAGTAAAACCAGAAATTACCAATAACAAATACCGGAAATGACGTCACAAATATTCAAAATTCTTCTAAACCCCCTGTTCAACAATAAATACATTATTCTGGCTTGTTATAATGTAATATATGAATTTATTTTTTAAAAATCTATGTGGCATTGTTTTCAGTCGCCATTTTGAGAACCGGAAGTGATTCCATAGCTCGGAAACGTTTTTTTTTATAAAATCTTTATTCACACATGTACATAGATTTACAATCACAATTGATATACCTACAAACAGAAAAAGTGAATAGGAATACTTAGAAACTAATAAAGAAATCAGGGTCTTTAACTTCCAAGCAAAAGGAAACGTATTGGAATGAAATCAAATACCAGTTAATTAAGTGGATACCACTCTGTGTCTGGAATAAGAAAAGGTTTTAAGCCTTATGCCGGCATAATTTTATGTCGGTACAGCATTATAACGAGGTACCAATATTTTTATTACCATGATATAACCATGTTAAAACTTATTATTTTATCATTATAAATAGCGACTTTTACAATTAAATTCATAAAGATATGCATTTATGTATTTATTTAATGTACTTATTGTTAAATAGGGGGTTTTAGAAGAATTTTGAATATTTGTGACGTCATTTCCGGTATTTGTTATTGGTAATTTCTGGTTTTACTATTGATCTGTTCTGTCATATGACCGTTGGAGTCGATTGCCACCAGTTCCGTTATTATCGGTTCAGCCGTTTTCAATATGATGCAACTTCCGGTCTAAAAATGGCGTCCCAAATCTCTCTTTGGGCTAGGTTTTATCAGGCGCCAAAATTCTATAAGTGACAACATTTTCTGATCAAACAGTTCCGCCGTTATGCCAATAATTGCGTTATATTGATGTTTAATTTTTCATATAATTTGATTAAAATTTTGTTTGACAACAATTAGTAGGTGCGTGGTGAACTTTTGATCATATTTATACCAAAAATATTAGGATTTATTACCAACATTTTCCCGTAAAAACATTTATTCTAGCTCCTTTAATTACGTCACTACGACTAATTTTTTAAATGACGTCATTTTATTAAATAATTGAATAAATCCAAAAATAATTAATATTATCACCCAATTTTGTTTCGACTATTGTATCCTAATATAATACATACTTTTTATTGAAAACAAATATCAAAATGTGTCCTGTGATTCTTAAAAAAAATATTTTATGTTCTCAAAGTTTGAACTTTACACGTAATTTTGGGCAATTTCCCTTCACATCTCTGCGTAAAACTTTTTTTTGTTGTAATCAGCGAATTTTTCTGAATAAGGTCTGATGAAAAAGACAAATCTTGCAATTTGTCCCGGGTTCGGCCTGTTTTTAGCCTTCGTTGCTTGGCCTAATATAGGGGGGACAAGGTTAGCTCATTGCCGGGCGGCGCGGGACTTAGCCTGAGACGAGCTCGAGTGCGTGACGTAGCTCGGCTACCTGCCTGCACTCTGCACTCGTTGAGCCTAGCCAAGTCAACGCGCGCTATAGGTTTGTTAACTGCAATTGGAAACCCTGCAAAGACATTACATAACAGTTTTAACTATTCTTATAAAATATCAGAATGGGTAATTAATTATGACATAGAGAATTTGACTTTATTTCAATACCAACTTATTCTTGTTGTTTCTTAACATTCTATTTGATTTGTTGATGGAAATATGGGTTTGGAAGAAGGTTTTATTCTGCATCTATCACAAGATTTTGATACAGTTTCAATCTGCTATAGAAATATAAGCAAAAACAAAATTCTGGTACAAATTTGTACAGATGAGATATGACATTCTGATGCAAGTGTTTGTCTGTTATTTGCTGGGAGCTTGGGAAATCGGTTACAATTGTACAGTAAAATTCTTAAAATATATCTTGTAGTTGTTATTATTAGGTAACAATTCACCTCACAAAGATGCACAATAATTAATATAGTTAATCAGCACCAACTCTATTCTAAATTGATATTGAAATAAAGTTTCCTAATTTATTGAAAGTATATTGTAGCTTTCATAAAAAAGATGTCAAAATATTTACAAATTATGTTTATTTATTATTGGCCATCTTTTTTTGTCTATTTAGTCATGATATTTAATTAACATAAATGCAATATATATTTATCCTTTATATTAATTAAGATTGCGAAAGTACCAGATTATAAATTAGGTCTTGCTTTTTGGGCGATACAATTAATATAGAAAATTGATTCAACTTGCCAATTTATTGTGGTTTGTTTTCTATTTTGTCTATGTTATATTGGCAATATTAACTTTATGAAGCTCAAAATCAAAATGCATTGTTTATAGACTAACAACAATACCTAATAATAACAACTACAAGAGATATTTTGTGAATTTTACTGTACAATTGTAGCCCATTTTCCAAGCTCCCAGCAAATAACAGACAAAACAATTGCATCAGAATGTCATTATCATCTGTACAATTTGTACCAGCATTATGTTTTTGCTTATATTTCTATAGCAGATTGAAACTGTATCAAAATCTTGTGATAGATGCAGAATAAAACCTTCTTCCAAACCCATATTTCCATCAACAAATCAAATAGAATGTTCAGAAAGAACATAAATAAGTTGATATTGTTATAAATTCAAATTCTCTATGTCATAATTAATTACTTATTCTGATATTTTATTAGAACAGATATTTTATAACTGTTATTTAATGTATTTGCAGGGTTTCCATTTGCAGTTAACAAACCTATAGCGCGCGTTGACTTGGCTAGGGTTGAATTTTCCTCTCTTGCTGGTAGCCGAGCTACGTCACGGCGAGTTGACCAATCCTGGCAATACCTTCCAATGAGCTAACCTCTAATGTAGAGACCTTGTCCTGGTATGGTTCAGGTTTAGATCCCATGTGTCCCAGTGTTAAATTTCCCGCGTCTAAAGCACACAACTGGCTAAAATGAGCTAGATCTCAAGGCCAAATAAATCTAAATAAGAAGAAGAAGAATATTTGATTGGTATTGTAAACACTCAAACAGCTCCTAAAACCATCAAACCTTAGATACATTCATTTGTAACAGAAGGCGGAAAGTAACTGAGAATCACAGTCACAATAGCACACTTCGAACCAGCTAATACGTAAATTCATATTAATTTTGTAATAGGGAGGTATATTAAGATGTTATTGTTAAAACTGCATATTTTGGTACATTGCAAATTTTTTGCATTTGTTTGGTTTTTCTTCAAATAAAAATACAGTTACTGTGTAACCCCTGGTTAAACAGGTTTCACACTTTTTTTTATCACTGTGCCATTCTGATGTTAAACGCATCATGGTAAGATCTCATCAACTCTAAAACGCTCTCTTCTTATTCCTCTAAAAAATCTATAATAAAAAGAATTTTTAAAAATACGCTCATCATGCAAACACTCTCGGATTGATATCAAAATCCTGAGATCTGTCGAATAAACGAAAATCTTTATACTTGAATTGTCTAATTAGCATTTGTTCAATGACGGTCTACTCCGATTACTGGTGATTAGAATTAAGTAGTTTGGGAAATCACACAGCTAATAGGAAATAACAATATTGATAATTTTGTGATAAAATCGCATTGAGTAGATATTTGTGTGGATGGACGTTGTTGACAGACAAAACCCAGTTTTTCAAGTCATCCAGCTGTTGACAAATTTCTATGGGTTAGCTGTAGGCAACTTATCGAGCTTCGCTGTACGAGTGGTGGTATCATGACATTCTGTAAGGGTGAAGAATTAACATGACTTAATGCGTTGTCTGTACCTAATTAGTAGGTAATTAACTTAAAATAAATATTTGTGTATTCAGTTCTGTCTGAAATACACGAAATGTGTGCTAATACAGAAGGAAGTATTCAATGCCCTAATATTATGAAAATAATCTTGAACAAATCTTCATGACAAAAATCTAAAATTTTCAATGTAAAACGGAATAAATAAACATTCCTGCAAAAAAACTAGCAACCTATACATAACTTTCAGGTTGGAAATAGATTGGAAACGGAATGAATCCCACGTTCATCCAATGTATAAAAGCAATACAAAGAATTGAACGGAATAAATCAACGTCCAAAAATTAACAACGATCAAGGAAGTGTCAGGCTAGACAGATGTTCAGTAACGGAATGAATCCAACGTTTCAAAAAAGAAAATACTTTGAAATATCAATCAACTGGGCAAAAACTGTAGACAACTAATATTCAATGCTTTAAAAGCGATGAAATTTTACTAAAACTTTCTCAAAGTACACCAAATTGCCAACATTTTCGATGAAAATAAGCAAAATGCAGGAGAGATTTGGAATGACGTCTGATCAGAAGAAGAGAACAAACGCCAATCAATGAAATTATCGAAATGTCAGCCTCAGCCAAGTAGAAACACAGGATGCACGGCCATCAGAACTATACAAATTGACGAAAAGTCAACCACAGACCTTAGAGAGAACTTTATTTAAAACACTGCCATTATAAAACGGATGCCTCAAGGACACAGTATAACATTATAGGAAATTGTAAATATAAGAATTATGATTAATGCTAGAATTATTAATAATTATTAATTATTATAATAATTATAGAATTATTAGAAATTATAGAAAACGCTATGAATTAGAATGAAAGCAGTAAAAGTACAAAATGATGATGATATTGATGATGATGATTAATACGAATTAAAAAGGTGATTGCGAAGGATTGCAATCGATCCCTTATTAGCTTAAATACTAATATGATTTATAAACTTATTCTTTATCTTAAATCTAGTACAATTTGAAAAATGTGGGTATGGTCCCTCTTGCGCCAATGAAGAGTCCAACTACCTCGAGAGACTTGCATCCATATTTGTTGGTAAAATAAGGGATAGTAGGGTAGTATATATCTCTCTTCTCTTGGTCGACTTCTTCACATTGTCCGGCATGGGATTCAAAACGTACAGTAGGGTCGATGATGAATCCGTCACGGAACACGCGATCAATGGCTATTATGTCTATTCGGCGATTACTGTCGTTGATCCCCAACCCGTGTACTTCTTCGGCTACTTCCCAGCCAAGATTCCTCAGCTCACCGGCTATGGCGGAGCGAATGGAGTGATGTCGAGGAGTCCGCAACAGTTCCCCATGTTTGCAGAATCCCAAAACGTGGCCGAGGGTTTCTATCTCGGTGGAGCAGTGGCGGGCTTCTTCCGTGGAGAACGCGCACAGGTGCTACGTTCGCAGTCATCTTGATGGCGGCTCTCCATTCGGAGCTAGAGAGACCTGGATGGTTATTCTTGAAATAGTTATCACGTCATAAGTAATGACTCATAAGAAAGTCATAATATTAACATGGTGAGAGATAGGACAAACTTCCTTATGACATCATAACTTGGAGTTGGATGATAACTTTTTCAAGAATAAGCCCCCGCAGTTCTTCGATTGATCCTGATTCGCCGGGGAGGGCTATTCTAAATTCCCTTGTCGTCTCGTTTCACATGATACGGGCTCACTGCACACTGGAGTGCTATCTATTTAACACGGTAGTGACGCCGTATCAATTGATACGAGACGACAAGGGAATTTAGAATAACCCCCGGGGTGTGTTCTTGGTACAACACAACCCCACGACCCTTCTGGGGAAGGCCGCACCACTTGTCGTATTCAAGGAGTCGCAATTTATCTCGAATGACCGGTGGCTTGATGTTGACGATATCGGTCTGCATTGTTGTGAGAGCCAACTTCTCGAAATATTAATTACGCATGGAGTCCAAGTCGATTGTTTCAGTGACATATTCGTTACTGCATTTCTGGAGTACATTGCAGATGTTTATTTTTTGAATAAACGCTTCCCAACGTGCTCGAAAAACGTTCAGACCTTTATGTTTGTGTGAGCTATATAACATCGCATCTGGAGTATCAAAGGGCAAACCAATGATTTCTTTAATCGTGCTTCTAATGATTTTGTCAAGATCATCCAAAAACGACATTGGCAGACTAGAAATTGGTGCATTTTGAAGAGGATAGACGAGTGTTGGAAAGATGTATTGATTCAATAAGTTCAGTTTTTGGTCGGGCTTAAGAAGTAGTGACGTGGTAAGGTCTTGTAGTTTGCATTTAAGGTCATTTATGAGTTTATACCTGTCAAAAACAAGTACTTGGCTAAACGTTACACCTAAATACCGAATGGGGTTGTTCACTGCCATTTGCTCTCACTCGCAGCGCTAGCAGCAATGGAGATATCTCTCTCTGATTGGTTGGTATCTGAATCCAAGATCTATGAATCAAACTCCCGCCAAGATTTAAAAACCTTCCATTCCGCTAGATGCATTTTGATTGGCTCTCTCCCGGACGATTAGAACAGCAGCGCCATCTACAATAGTTTTGCGTGAACAACCCCATTGTTCCGTGACTGGATATTGCTCGTATCGATGTGTTATCATTAAACTGTATGGTCTTGGGTGCTAGATTGCCTTTTACAACATTGATACCAAACGACTTACTGTTGTTAATGCTCAATCCTAATTCTGAAAGAAGCTGTCTGATCATGTTCGCTAATATGATGGCCGATTCTTCGTTCTTCGCCACGACAACCAAATCATCAGCGAATCCTATTATTGACAAGCAACCAGAAATGACGTTATAGTTATGCGAAATCTGTCTAGTTCGTTCACCTTTATATAAAAACCTTTAAATATCTATTCAGAAGGCTTATAATGATACATACAGTCTGTTTTTTACAGCATAAACTCTCACCAGATGGAGCCACAGTCAGTTGTTCTGTTAGGCCGAGAAAGACTTCATTGCGCGCTCACCTTGCAATGTTGTCTTTCTCGGCCTAACAGAACAACTGACGATGTCTCGGTCTGTAGAGAGTTCAAACATAGGGAAAACGAACTGTAACATTTATAGAAATAAATTCAATGTGGCAGTAATTTCAGTCGCCATTTTGAAAACCGGAAGTGATGCCATATCTCGAAAAGGGCTGGACCAATTGAAACAATGCTGCCGCAATTGTTCATGGAATATCACTTTAAGCTTTTATTTAGAACCAAACAAAAAATATCTTAGTAACCGAAAAGTAAATGGCATTTTTTTTTAAAGGAATTACTTGTTTTGATATGAAATTGGTTAAGGGACCGAGCTCGAGCCTAAAACTTGTAACAGTCAGTCCGATTTGGACCGTGGTCGGAGCAACATCACGTCTCTCCTCATAGCATTAGTTTCACCTCCCCTGCCCCATCTGACAGGTACCCTCACTTCGCAATGGTCAAACTTGCAAAATCCACCAGTCAGGTTGATTCAACCTCCGCTTTGACCATCACAGGCGGTCAACAGCTTGCATCATGTCCCCATCCTGGTCTATGTTCCAGACATAAAGTCTACATAAAGTCATAAACCCTTCATCTAGTGGAGCGGTCGCTCCACCCAGCCAAGTCGTACTGTACACTCACACTCACTCAACAAACCGGTAATGCCTAATAAACTGAGGAGCAGACCAAACACTTTTACTGTAAGCAACAACATGGCATTTTCGGCCTACTGGATCTCAAAATTGGTAAATCTCACATTGTTGGGAAATATCTTAATTTCGATGTATGGCCCACCCCACCCCAAAAAGTAAATTTGGGAACAATACGTTATGTCGTTTGCGAGCTGGATGGCCGTGAAAACAGTGAAATTACACCCCTTTTAAAACCTATCTCCATCTGATTCAGATTCAGATATCAGGAAACACTGTTGACAGGGCCACAGCCTAAACGGTTTAACCGATCGATCTGAAATTTTTACCACATATGCACTTTTGGCGTCTGAGGTGCCTTTTTATAAAACCAACCGGAAGCCGCCATTTTAAAACCGGAAGTGACGGCATATCTCGAAAACGACTGAACCGATCGGAACGAAATTTGCGCCAATCGATTTAGACGGTAATCTACATAAAATATCCATAGACACAATATAAATGTATTATTACTGAAACCGAAAATAACGTCATAATTATGCCAAATCCAACTAAAATCACCTCGTATTACAATAACTACACATTAAAAAAGCTTATAATGATCCTGATACATAACATTAATTATAGATGTAAATTCTAGGTGGTAGTGATTTTAGCCACCATATTGGTTACCGGAAGTGATGCAATATCTCGAAAACGGCTGGACCTATTGGAACGATGCTTTCGCAATTCTTCATGAACTATCATTTTAAGCTTATATTAGTACCAAACACAATTTTTCTTAGTAACCAATTCGGAAATGGCTTATTTTATTAAAGGAATTAGTCATTGTTGCTCCGATATGTGTTATAAGTAGTGAGAATATTCTAAAAAAAGGAGTGATATCCCCATAAAAAACACTCCGTGTAAAAACACCAGCCAAGTCTCTTCAACTATAAAAAAAATAGAAGAAATCTAAAAATTAAGCACTGAAAAGTTGTGATATCAAAAAATGGGCCAAGTCAAAACTTAATTTTAAAAACCAAAATATACTTGGCGCATCGTTCTTAAGGCTATATTACCCTTAAATTACTTTTATCACCCTTATACCTTTATGGGTATATTATATTTAGGCACATATGATTTTTGGCATTACTTCAATAGGTACTATTTATATACACGGTGCGCCAAGTATATTTAGGTTTTTAAAATTAAGTTTTGACTTGGCCCATTTTTTGATATCACAACTTTTCAGTGCTTAATTTTTAGATTTCTTCTATTTTTTTATAGTTGAAGAGACTTGGCTGGTGTTTTTACACGGAGTGTTTTTTTATGGGTAATGGTTTACAGTGAGCTCTGTATTTCGCATTAAGTATTAATCTAATAGCTTTCTTTTGAATGGTAAATAGCTTACTTTTTTTATTGAGCCTCCCCAGAATTCTATCCCATATCGAAGATGGGACTCAAAATTTGTGTAGTATACTAGCCTAGCGATATCCGTAATTGTTATACCTCTAATTGCACGGATTGCAAAACAGCCCGAATTTAGCCTTTTAAGTATTTCAAAATGTTTTCGTTCCATGTTAGGCATTCATCGAGAGTGATGCCAAGGAATTTTGTGGATTCAACATTTTGAATCGATAAAGTATTATTCATGTAACTTGTAAGCATTGGAATTTTTTCTAGTGTGCGACTATGTTGGTTTGAATGAAAATGCATAAAGACTGTTTTATTGCTGTTATTTAGAACTAATCTATTTTGGTTGAACAAGGTTGAACCAGTCGGTTGTTATTTTAAGTTTCATCTCGGTTTCTTGTTGTTAGTTAGGTGTGATTGTCTCATTTGCTATTATGCTGGTATCGTCAGCAAATAGTTCAGCTTGTGAAACATTATCTGGGAGATCATTTATTGATATTACAAACAAAAGTGGGCTAAGGATTGAGCCTTGAGGAACTTCTATCGATGAAGTTGGGGTTTTTGAAGATATTTCTTTATCAGCCCATTTTTATTAGTGTGTTGAATTTCAACCTGTTGTTTCCTATCTTTTAGGTAGGAGATTAGTAAATTTTGTGCTGTTCCTCTGATACCATAGTACCAGCATTTTTCTAAAAATATTTGATGGTCCAACAATCAAACGCTTTTGATAGGTCGCAGAAGATGCCTATTACTGGTGATCCTTTGTCAAGGTTAGCACTTATTTGTTGTAGGATATTATAGATTGTGTTACTAGTTGATCTGTGTTTTCTGAAACCACTTTGGTGGTCTGATAGAATATTGTTTTTTTCTAGGAATGATACAAATCTTTTATTTATGATTGATTCTAGGATTTTTGAGAAGCAGGGGAGTAGAGATATGGGTCTGTAGTTTTCGACATGGTCCTTTTCTCCTTTTTTAAATATAGGTATGATTTTTGCCCTCTTTAGTTCCATTGGAAATATTCCTTCTTCCAAACAGTTATTGCAGATGATGGAGAGGGGATATGATAGGATACCAATTCATTTCTTAATTATGGTTATAGAAACTCCATCGATACCAAATGAATGCTTATTTTTAAGTTTTTTGTGATTTCAATAATTTCTGTTGCTGATTGTTACGATTGGCGAATTGTTTGTTTTTGTGAGGGCATCTTTGAAGCTCTTAGTATCAGTTCTAATGTGGCTGGTCAAATTTTGTGTGATATTAGTATAGTAATTGTTAAACATTTCAGAACTTCAGTTGGATTTTCGGTTTCTCTAAAGTCTTTTTTGTTATTTTCATATTAGCGTTGGTTTTATTAGAGTTCGTTTGAGTTTGTTCTTTTATTATTTTCCATATAGTTTTGGGCTTGTTATCTGATTAATTAATATACGATGCAATATTGTCTCGTTTAGCTTGTGCAACAACTTTTTTTAGAATTTTTTTATATGTCGAATAGTAAGAATTAATAAACTTGTTTTGCGGATAGTGCATTTTGAGAGTATAGATACACCTTTTATTTGTCGTTGATATTTTTATACCGCTGGTTATCCAAGATTGTTTTTTTATAATAATTTCGGATTTTGCAATTTTCTAAAGGAAAGCTGTCATTGAAATGATTATTAAATTCTATGCTAAATAAATTGTATTGGATATCTGGGTCTACCTTTGCATTTAGTTTGGAGAACTACATCCCAATCTACAGTTCTCAGTGTTTCAATTAGTTTGGTTTGGTTTGCACTATTATTATTCTTGTTCTTTTGTTTGCAGCTTTTGCATGAAGTGTGAAGGTTGCCATTTGGGCTAAGTGGTCTGATAGGCAGTTGTTTATAACACTTGCTTCTACATGTGATGGGGAATTTGTTATGATGTTGTCTATAAGGGATGCCGAGTTGTGGTGTTGGTCCATTCGAGTCGATGATTTCACCGTTGTTTTTAAATTAAATTGTTCAAGAAGGTTAGTAAATTTTTCCCTGTGTGTGTTTTTGGTTAAGATTTATGTTAAAGTCTCCAGTTATAATTATCTGTGAGCTTCCTTTATTAGGTCAGTAAGAATTATTTCAAGTTTTTGCAGGAAGACATCGATATCTCCCTGTGGGGATCTATAAATGCACAAAATAGAGATTTATGCATTTTTGCATTTTAGAATATCGATCGGCTATGACGTGTCAATGTTATTCTCCCATAGGAGTTGCCGATCGACTATTGACAAAAGTTACACGATCCTAGTGCTGATCCATCAAGATTTAACATTGTGTTTTTGTGTTTATAAATGCCTTTTGAATTCAATTTTAATTCTACTCGTCCCAGAATAATTATCCCCATAGATAAACACTCCGTGTAAAAATACCCACCAAGTCTCTTCAACTAGCCAAGTCAAAACTTAATTTTTAAAAACCAAAATACACTTGGCGCATCGTTTTTAAAGGCATTTTCGGTATATTGTATAGGCACATTTGATTTCTGGCATCTACTACTATAATATTTATATACAAGATGCGCCAAGTATTTTTTGGTTTTTAAAAATTAAGTTTTGACTTGGCCCATTTTTTATACTAGGAAAACGCTCTGGGTAACGCGTTGATGAGCGAGCACGGATACGCGCAACACCTCGAACCGAAATTCTGTCTATCGAAAATGTCAAAAGCCAATCGTTCTAGAATTTCGTCACAGACTTGTATAAAAATCTCAAAAATTTCCTAAAATATTGGTCCAAAGTAACCATGCAAAGTTTTAAGATGATAGATTAAACCTTTATGATTGAACGGTTCCGTGTGAATTTTCAAAAATCCCAGGATCTCCTTCAAAAAATATACCTGGGGCCACTCATATGATATAAGTGTGTCTACACAATATCAGATCGACTGTTGAACGGTCATTATCAGTATCATTTGCGTTTGAAAGTTTCTGCTCTAACTACCTTGCCTTGACCTGAAGAGTCGAAGTCGCCGTGAATTTGACAGCCAACACGCAAAATGTCCGTAAAATGTCAATAACTTTTAGATTTAAACACAGATTAGTATGAAAATTTTCAAAAATGCAGCTAATGTTGGTCCCAACCATCATGCGAAGTTATAAGTTGGTCGTTCAATCGGTTCTAGATTAAATTTCAAAAAACACAGGAAAGATGGTTTTATAAATTTTAAAAAATGGGAGGATTTGGCTGAAACTTTTTATGATTGGGTAAAATGTTGGTTGAAATGACTATGCTAAATTTCAAATTGATCGGACCAACCAATCGAAAGATATATTTTTTTAAATTTGAACCAATCATGGAATTTCAAAAAAATTAGGGTCAGCAAATCTCATATTTGGTCTGGACATGTGTGCAAAATTTCAGCTCGATCGAATAAACGGTGCGACCTGTATACGAGCAGACGACAGACAAAAAAAAATTTAAAAATTTAAAAAAAAAACAGAGGTCCGTGCCAAAAGAGCCAAATGGAGACGCTCGCTTCGCTCGCTCAATCACTACTTTTCAGATTTCTTCTATTTTTTATAGTGTTGAAAAGACTTGGCGGGTATTTTTACACTGTGTGCTTTTTATGGGGATATCACTTTAATTTTTTTAGTTTATTTGCACAACTTGTAACACATATCGGAGCAACAATGACTTATTCCTTTAAAAAATACGCCTATTGCGAATTGGTTACTAAGAAAAATTGTGTTTGGTGCTAAATATAAGCTTAAAGTGATATTCTATGAAGAATTGCGAAAGTCGTTCCAATAGTTTCCGCTTTTCAAAATGGCGGCTGAAATTACTGCCACCTAGAAATTATTTCTATAAATGTTATGTATCATTAAGCCTTTTTTTTGTTTGTTTTTTGGCGCTTAACGACTTGGTTATTAGCGCCATTTTTTCAATTTATTTTTCAAAAATTTAAATTTATATTTTACATGTTAACTTTTAATATCATAATTTTAATTTTCTCTTCTAAATTTCGTCATATAGATTAGTTTCCTTTAAAAATCTGATTACCTTATCGTCATCGATGTTATGGAGTTGTCATCAAGAATCTCTGCGATATCCCCTGACTTATTCAGACTCCTACGCTTTTGACTATATTTATCACATTCGCATAATATATGCTGAATAAGCCTTCTGAATAAG
>CAKOGZ010000074.1:0-18132 GCA_934045905.1 Leuctra nigra
GAGAGAGAGGAGAGAGAGAGAAGAGAAGAGAGGGAAGAGAGAGGAGAGAGAGAGAGAGGAGAGAGAGGAGAGAGAGAGGGAGAGAGAGAGAGAGAGAGAGAGAGAGAGAGAGAGAGAGACGAGAGAGAGAGAGAGAGAGAGAGAGGAGAGAGAGAGAGAGAGAGAGAGGAGAGAGAGAGAGAGACTTCAAATACGCCATTAATTTCGAATGTGAAGCATTGACTTTTCCTAAATGTTAGTTGTAGTCCACACTCTACTCTACAACGAGTATTTAATTGTGTGAGGATGGGTGGCAAGTGGTAAAAGAGAAGGTTTATATTTGACACACACTGCAATGTAATTTGACAGGGAACACGTTAAGAGTGACTCATAGCTCATTGGTGAGCTTATGCAGCTTAAACAATACGCGATATCAGCTCTCTTTATAATAGCATTGTTAACCCCATAAAAAATAAGTCAAAAGCAATTATATCGGTTTATAAAAAGAGCGAGTTGACATGAAAATGGTACAGGTATTCTAAAAGATAAAAAAGTGGTGACATGATATTACAAAGTAGCGAGACTTTTGACGAACTTCTAATAATTACTCTTGTTCCGATTGGGGCCAACGTGATATCCAACGACTACGCATGAAATGCCTGGATTTAACCAATAAGAGTTCATCGCTACCTCATTTTTACTTTCCAATTCTTCAACACTATTTAGCAGAATATTACGCCATAAAATGTAAAACAAATCGTATGATATTATGAATGAATTAAACTCGTTCATTTGGCACAATCTTGAAGGGGTCGGATGTGAATCCTGAAAAATTATGACACCTAGACAAATGGTTTAAATAATAGATCTGGCTAATGAAAGTGTGGCTCAGCTTATTTCTATACTTTAGCTAATGAGAATTTAGATAGGAGATGAATTCTGCAATGTATTAGGTTCTTAATGGTTCTAAGAGGCTATTTCAGGTTCTTCATTTGATAAAAAATAAAATCTTTAATTTGTTCGCTTTGATATATTATAATAATGTGTTATTTGATTGTTGACATTTTGAATAGGGAAGTCTCATGAAATTTTATTCTAGCTAATTTCTATAAATAAACACAAATAATAATGACAAATACACTTATTACCTGTGAAATCTTAAATTTTCATTCATAAAAATCGAGTTCAAATATCATATGATTTTTGGCGGGAAAAACGGCCTTTAACAAGAATCAGAACTGTGATGTCATTTCCAAGTCTTGAACATTGTGTTGACATGGGGATTCCCTTGTTGCCATGGCAATATAGCAAACTGTGATGTCATTGCCAATTTTCCTGTTTTTAAATGAGAGGAGATCTATCAAACTTTGTAAATTAATTACATGAGAACTATTCGTCCAACAACAAAAATAATACCACATCTGTGTTCAGCAACATCTCAACTTTCATAAAATAAATATTATTCTGAATTCTAATCTTCACGAGACTTCCCTATTCTTGAATAATGGAATCTTTGATTTTTCAAAACATCATACCATGTTGGATAATATAGGCTTTGAATATATAATATATTCAAAGATATAGGTCATGTGCACAATTGCTCAACTAGTTGAAATGATATCCAAGGTGTATTGATCACCACTCCAAACTCGTGATCCGATCCAAACTCTCATATCAATAATCGACGAACATGTTATGGTGGACCCTTATGTAATATCACAAACCACTAGTACGGTCACTTGAAGTCCAGTCAGCTATATCAATAAGGAGAACAGTGCTAGTCCACCAGTGAAGTCAAAGCCTAAATGGATATTAAATAAGCGTCCTGTAGTCTAACATTCAATGCTATTCCAAGCAAAATAAATAACTTGGCGGAAATCAATCATAATGTACAGTGTATTTAACTTTCCTACGAATTAACTTAATCATATACAATTTTCATTTATGAGCATGCAATTGCGGCCTCCTTCCATGGCATATTCATTATAACCGTCACGTGGTCGTACGTTACACGGCTTTGATATTGACAATACTTGACTTTTGTGATATTGTGTATTTTACTAGCTTGTCGGTAGCGGGCATTTTCTGCACAGCAGGGTTAACTATTCCAGTTCCCTACTACATGCAACCACTTATGAATGCTCTCAATTTGATCGCGGTTTCAAGTTTTTCACTGTTACACAATCAATAATATTGACAAATAAAATTACACGATGCAACATGAGGTGAATATTTATTAATTTTTATTAACATTGTTTTATTGATGTTTGTATACGTCGAACTGTTGAGCAACTATAACTATATACTAACGGTTACGGATGAATGATTTTGAGGATGATTTGATTCTGATGATAGGGAGATGAGGATAGTGGGAAGGCTTATCAGCTATCAGGTAGGCCGGCCTCAGGAATCGAACTATGGGGTTCTGGAGTGGGGGTCCAGAGCTTTACTTCCTGAGCCAACTTGCTCCGCTCTACTTAAACGGATGACTGAGATTAGAGTTTTGACGCACGGGCGTAAAAATGTATTTTGATTATAATTTGTTAAATCTGATGATGCGTACTTCTACATGTACGATGAATGTGAGTAATTGTACGACTTTATTATAACTCATTTCAGTGAACCTCGTAGATGTGTATCTATGCTGATAAATGTCATGAAAAGTTTATTTAAATAACTATTCAAGATTTTAAAATTAATTATTAAGTGTGTGCAGTTTTCATCCTTAAAATTATTGTAATCGTTCATTGGCTGCATTTAATTTTTTCAACTTATGTGAAAAGGAACTGTCAATTGCAGAAATATACTTACAAAACAATATTGCATAAACTGATGCAATGGTCTATGGAAAAAGTTAAGTTTCTAGATAACGGCAAGATCAAGGCATTTAAAACGTTCAAAGTAAAGCATGTAGAAATGAAATGTACGAAATTTTTAAGAGTTGTTTTCATTAACAGTTATGAAAATTCTATGTTTTGCAAAACAAGATCTTTGTATTATACGTCCATAGCATATTAAATTTATTTTTAAACAATCTACACAAAGGCAGGAATCTCGATCCCGTATATTCATCATAGTAAATCGTGTAGGTTTTGACTGAATCAACTATTTGATTAGATCTATGTATCTAGATCTATGTATATTATGAATGTATATCATACACAAGTAGCCAGGATCTGAGAGGTACACAAATATCATATAAATTCATAACCGATGCCATCAAGGCCCTCCTCAATGAACAGCATATTTTAAGTGGTTTATTTCAGTTATTTCTATAAAAAAATAACTATAATTTAAATTAATTATAAACATTCCGACTTTCCTGAGCGACAACAATAGAACTGACACTGACCAAGGGTCATTACTCAGAGCTCATCCTCAACCTTCGCAATAAGCGCTTTGAATTCAAATCACCGTCAAACGGATATGACGTCACATACGTTTGGAGAAAATATCCCAAAATAAAATAATATGTGTTAAACATAACATGGTTAAAGGTTATCAAGGCACCCACATAGACGTACACACAATTATAAGTTTTACTGATTTCTGATTTCTATTTATTTCACAGAAGAGAAATGTATGGAAAAAAAAAATTAATAGAAATAAGTTTACGTTAGTTCAAAGAATTGTCTTATTTTATATTTTATCGTGAACTAAGTTCTGAATAATTACAAGAAATGTATGGGTCCATGGATGGGCTATGTAAATCCGAATACCTTTAAAAAGATATACTTCAGTGTACATATACACACGATAAATATCTGCCGTAAGATTTGTCAAAGACCAAGAAACGTATAAAATGGAAATGTACCTTGTTATTTATATTATTTTATGTATGTACCCATCTTACAGTGTGTGTATTAAACGAGGTGATAGGACTTATGCGCAATAAAAATCACTATTTCAAATCACATGTATTTCTATTCATCATTGATTTTCTATTTCTAATTGCATTCTATTCTATTTATGTAGGTAACAAATATATGTAAACTGTGTATAGTGTGTTGTATTGTATTGAATTGTATCTATACCTACACTTGAATACAGTGCAATACACTACTTTCCAAAACACCCTAACATAAGAGGACATATTATCCATGTTCCCCAATGGTCTTGTCATGAAAATGTACTAAATTGGAAATAAAACTGAAACTGAAACTGTATAAAAACTTAAACTAATTTCAATAGATTTCGTTCATAGCTCAGTCAATATCGTATTACAAAAGACTGACAATAGATTTACAAGAATAATAGCAAGCTGACAAACATTGAAATTGCGCCTTGATGTGCCAAAACTTCATATCGCATTTATTATTCACAAAGACGGTGAATGATAACTTTAAGTTGTCGAATTGATCTTCAAATTTTTAAACGAAAATTTTTACAAGTGATAATGTGATACAATAATTATATTGGAATTGTTGACAATATAACAAAACATATAGGGCCATTCCCAATTGACGTAAACGGCGATGGGACCACGTTACGTAAACGTGAACGGTCGACGTTGACAATCATGCTTGGCCCAAACTGACGTTACGTAATGAAAACAATCGAAAGAAACCAAGGCACTTAGATGAAAAATAGTACACACATTTCGAGACCTTGATTTCGCAATACATGATGACGATACTTGATGGCCGTGGTTTGTCTTTTAAATTTTTCTTGTCTTTAATTTTTCATGTATTTTCTTCTATTTCAACGTCCTCCAAATTTGATTTGAACTTTCGTTATAATAAATAAAACCAAAATTCGAATTTTGACTATTTCCGGATATGAAAGGTGTCACTAAAATATCAAGTAAGTAGTGGTAACTTCTGATTGGATGCCTGAGTAATGTGCGCGTGGACTACGTTTAAAGTTTAGTCATTACGTCGCCGTCGCCGTTTACGTCGATTGTGGACGGTTGTATTTGAAACAATTCATTGTCAACGTGTTTACGCCATAACGTTTACGTCGTCCCGTCGCCGTTACGTCAATTGGAAAACGTATGTGTTTTCCTGAGATAAGTTGAGTTACTTGACCGTGTGGCAAAGAACAAATCATTATTTGATATAATCCCTATCCTTATTTGATTCATTTGGCACTGTTCGTTTTGTTGCATTACAATGTTGAATTAATTATGCAGTGAAGTGATAGGAAGTGAAAAGATGTGGAGTAAAAGTTACAGCAAGCCAACGAGGGCTCGGCTAATCAAATAGACGTCATTTAGTTTTAGTAAGTGAAGATAATAATGTATTGATCTGCATATGCACACTCTGATATTGTGCAGGATATGTTATACTCTGCCTGCATAATATTCTAAAAGTGTCGAGAATTACGTGCAAATCAAGAGAATGAATATTTATTTCAAATCATACTCGTCGGGAATCAGCTATTTTATCTGTATGTCAAAAATAGTTGACATATAAAAGAGCACGTTTGAATGTATTAAATAATCTCAAACTCCTCCTTGTTGAACAGAAAATCGACTACCAGCTAATTTAGATAAAACTAGGTATGTCATGTTTCATGTTATATAGTGCGAAAGATTAGTCCCGTATACCTACATCGTAAATAAATTGGAAAAATACGAAATGAATATTACGGCAAGTTTTATCTTTGAGCTCCTAGCAAACGCTTATTGACGATAAGTTAAAATGAACACAAGTGCTATAGAAACTGAATGCGGCATCTATTTGAATCTATCTATGTATGAAGAAGAAACACACTTTTAATGTTTGAGGTTGAACGTACGTAGCAATGGACAATTATACATTGAACATGAATAGAATGACGTGAGCTAGTGACAAGAGTACAAAAATCTAAGAACAAAAGAAGACCGGCGTAACGAATGAGAAAAAGAAGGATGAAAGAAAGCCTCAAGCCTGGTTGTATAAAGAACGTACTCACTAATTAAAAATGAGAATTTGAATAGTTAGATATGTATATTCATATTCACCTAGAAATTCAAAGCTTCTTCAACATTACTTACTGTCATAAAAATGAATAGATTTGGTCTACAATATCAAATGTATTATCTACCACTTAAATTCTAATTCTGCTCTATCATTTTCTAATTTTGTAATTTGATTATTTTATTATGCTTCATTGAGTTCTTGTTGAACGGAATACAATTCTTTTTAAACATGTTCTTTGTGCGCAGCGTGTGATAAATAAATATTTGTCCATATCAAATACTGTCTTTCCACATATAAAGGGTCCTCAGATTTGAAGGTACATTTAATTAACTAAACAGTTTAACCGATATTGACTTGGTGTCGATGGTTAGATTTTGCTGGTACCAGCATCATTCAACTTGAGTGCATATCAGTAGGAGACCAATGTCAAATAGAACTGAGATTCAAACTTCTTATCATATTAGAGCTTTTCACCGAGTTTCAGAGCTAGGAATAACTCATTGTTGAAATTATAAGGGTGAGGGGAGCCAGAGAGGAGGGGGAATAGATCACGAATTATTCGAACTCGTCATATTATGTATTTTGGTATCAGTATCACCAGAGGATAGTAAATTACTAGGAAAACGCTCTGTGTAACGCGTTGATAAGCGAGCACGGATACGTGCGACACCTCGAACCATAATTCCTTAAAACACGGCAATAATATACTGAAGGCTAGAAGCATGATTCACTAAATTATATAAATATAACTGCATTTGTGTCTCATTGCAAGTTAGTAACAGACACACACTCATGTGTATTTTTTGGAGTATTTAGGTGTGTATCAAAGGGATTTATTCCAAATAATAATTACAGAAACAAAACAGATAATTAAACAATACAGATAAATACAGAGATTGAAACTCACAAAATAGGCAACATGACATAATTTAAGAAATAGTATTCAAACAGTTACTTGCCGTTCCTTACAATAGAGCAATTTCCTATTACCCAACACATTGTATTGTAACTATAAATATAACATATTGACTGAATAAATAAAATAATTCATAAACGTAATTTCATTTATCAACCAACCAACCAATCTATTTCTACAATCAAGCAGACATTTCGCCGGTCTACAAATAATTTGCTTAGCATTTGAAAGGATTGAAAGTAAGACTGCATGTTAAAACTTTTATAAACAATAAATACCTATACTATCGGTTAAAATAAAATAAAACCTATAATCTCGCAGGTATTGCTATAACTATACCTATTTAACCGTAAAGCGTATTCTAACAACAATCTATAGACAGCTGACTGCTTCCGAGTTTGTTTTGAATGGGGTGCATCGAGCGGCCGCAACAGACTCCTCGAACCTACAATGCTATTTATATGAAAAAACACGATTTTTTTTATTTATGGACGGATCTTTCTCAAAAACTATACAGGTCTAAGTTAGTATGAGATGAAGGTGTGTGTAAAATTTCAGATCGATACGTTGACCGGTGCGACCTGGGTTGAAGCGACAAAAAAAAACACACACACAGAGAAAGTGCCGCAAGAGTCAAGTAGAGACGCTCGCTCCGCTCGCTTAATTATCATTACTAAAACATCATGTATAACCAACACAACACAGTATTCTATGTCATAAAAAAAGTTTCGTTACGTACCCATACGTTCTACGACTTTCAAGTCAATATGCCACCGTACATGATTGCCAACATAATGACAACTTTACATTTCTAACAATTCAACCGCACAAACCAGCAGTTAAACCAAATGCGTGCCGTGCAAACAGATACCATATAGTCAATTTTTAAACAACTCTTGACAGTACCTAGGAGAAATGCAGAGGGGTTTTACCAAACGAGTTGCACTTTAATATTCATGAAACTCCAACTCATAAATCAGAATATTTTCATTTATTTATTATCATGATATTGATTGTTAAAAAGTAGGGCATGTAGATTTCTACTGAAACATTGGCCTGTTGATAAGAAGAATCCAAATGAAGTATAATCATTACCATTATTACTCAACTAGATATTTCTGCCAAAAACAATCCATTTTCAAAAACTCTACAGGGGACTTAATAAGTGCTTGAGTACCAAAATTCCATATTACTCAAGGCATCATAGTCATCATAGCTTCGTGCTCATTACCAACTGCAGAATTCTTTATTTTCCGGCAAACTATGTTAATTTGTGAAAAATGTTCCAAGCCATTAGCAGAGAATGATGAGCCAATTACATAAATAATTCAAAATATTACTCATTACGAATAATGTGGCGCAGTTCATTCATTCATCAAAATAAGTACGGAAAGGTATGAAGAATGTTTGACATTGACCTTGTTGTTGCACACCGTGTTATCTATCAGTAGGATTCCTTGTAGGAACAAGGAAAATCTTGCGCTTTTCTAACGCGAAACAAGTAGAAATAGTATTATGTATTTATGTAATTAGCATATTTAAGTAATAACGCATAATCTTTGTATCGGTAAACCTTAGTATCCCCAGGCCTAAGACGGCAGGACAAAGGCACTTTTTAAAATTAAATTCAGCTCTTTTCCTTCAAGCATTTCCTATGTATGACATTAATACCGGGGCTGAATAATAAAATCACGTGTTTATATTTCGCTAGCTTCTTAGTCCTGATTGTACCCCGGCCATATTCGCAGGAATTATTCTCGTCCTGTAAGAATATCTTACCACAAATATTTTTACGGACAACATTCTTTCTGACACGTCATCAATAGTCGTTGCAATTGTTGTGAATTGACACAACTTTCAAACTTCTTTAAAGTCTTCAGTACACTTATCTATGTTACCACTGAAGAGTACTAGGTACATCAAATTTATTGAATATCGAACGAACATTAAATGTAATGTACTCTCAATATCAGCTATAGAAATAACCTTTGTTTTCCCCCTAAGAAAATTGTTAATATCAGAGTTCATCGATGGTATCTATCTACATCATGCAAAGTATAAAATTTATCGCTCTTAAAAAATTATAATGTAAAATTGTTTACGGGATATGGAAATCTGAAGGGGGTTAAATCTTGCGTGTGAACACGGTATATACGGAGAGAGAGAATGCCTCACTACCCCAACTATTTGGTCCAATCGAAGATGTTATCAGAGTTGACCCTGATATTTACCCAGAATGACCATGTTGCTCGTTTGAAAACATTTCAGTTGTTGTGGGGAAGGGGGGGGGGGGGTCAACCCAATTGAACTCTTCGGTTTCAGTTCAGTTTAGTTCATTTTTCTAGTATAAATTCTATGATAAAATTTCTATACTTTCATACACAATGTTGAACTATTAGACAAGTCATATAAAGTTTCAAAGTCAAGTTTCAAAAAGTTGAAACTTCGTCCATGACTTCAAAATGAACGTGAGAATCGTTGAAAAACATTCAAATTGAATAATTTTGCTATTTTTTAGATTATGATTGCGATTATAATCTATAATCTATGATTTAGATTATGATTTTTAGATTTAGATAATGATAGTTTAATTTGCCATTTCTAAAATCTAATGATTGATTAAAATATATTGCAATAAAATGAGGAGATGCAAAGACAGATGACTCTCTATGCCAAATTACAAAAGCTACCTTTGGCCAATTACCAATTTAGACTTTCTTCTGATTTTGTTTGTTTGTACATGTTCATCTGTTTAATCCCTTTTTATTTTGAATTATCTACCATGCATTATCTGATTCAGACTCTCTGATTTTGACTGTTTTCATTCCAGGGAATAGATTCACAGAGAGTATTATGAATAAATATCAACTCCAGATGAAAAGATTATCCTCCTCCGAGAGGAAAATCCCGTAGGAGGAAAATCTTTTCATCTTGTAGTTGGTATTTATTCATATCAACCAACCTGAGGTTACCAGGAAAAATCATATTTTTCAAAGAGTATTATCTGAATCATCTGTCTTATCAATACGTTATATCTGTTTTATCTTTCATTTAACATGGTTAATGTTTTTGGTATTGAATCAAAGATGATAGGTACGTATTAGCAGATAATACTTTTTGTGAATCCAGCCCCAGTATACTGCCTGATTTCAGTTTTAAAAACACACGTAATTATAATTACATGTTTGTTTAAACACTTATAATTGATAGACATTTATTACGCTCTGTCATTGCTCATACTATAAATGTAATGTACTATACATGAAATATGTAGGTGAATTTACTTTGTATTAGAAAAAGAATATAGATGAGGATAAAATAATCACACAAATATAAAATTTTATCGGCGTAACTCCGCCAGTAAAATATCTAATATGACGTTTCATTAATTTATTTTTTTAGGGTGGGTATCCTCTTATGTATTATAATCTAACGCTGGGTTTACATAGACCCTTTCTGCGTTTCGCGTTTTGCGTTTTCCGTTTTTTTCGAAAAACCAATCCCAAGTTTTCCGTGAGTGGTTTCTGGACTTGTGATTGGCTATTAGAAAGGAAACGGAAAATGCAAAACGCCAAAATTGTCTATTTGGGACCAGCTTCAGGTGGTGCAAGCGTTCGGCCGTGTTAGCAAATTGAGAGAGAAAAATTGTTTCATAAGTGGGTGTAACATTGATAGAATGTTCACATGATCAGTCTGATCGTATATAAGTAGCACTTTTTTCATTTTTGCTTCGAGCCTTGTTAATAAGCCGCGCCGGTTATTCAACAAAACCGCTCAAAACTATGACATTTCCGATACGATTGGAGACTATAAACCCGTGAACTAATTAATCTCAAATTTCAATCATGATTAGATGAAAGACAAACTTAGGGTTATCACTTGATACATTTTTAAAATTAAATTTCATACGGAACCCAGCGAGACAAGAAAATATACCATTTTTCACCAAAAATCAACTTATTATTAGGTACTAATTAACAAAGCAAAAAATTTAAAATGTCCAAGTGATAACCCTCCTAAGTTTGTATTTTATCTAACCACGATTAAAATTTCAAATCATTTCGTCAATCCATTTTATCTCCAATCGTATCCAAAAAAGTGCCTGCAACTGCCTGCAAATTCAAATTCAATCTTGAATTTTAAAAAACACGAAGTGACTAAGCAGTTCAGAGAAAAGAATAAAAGCTAATCTGCACCCTCTTCTCTACAAGCATATTCTTTTTTTTTAGAATTTATCGTTTCATTTGAACATTCTTTTGTCTGCCAAAACATCTTTGCATTCTCCACATTGAACATAAGAATTGTGTTAAGTCTGCCTTCAAGTTGTCATACGTCAGGCTATCTATAGAGGCTAAGGTCGTCTTTTGAACCGCAAAAGCTTCCGGCAGCATGCGTGTAGTGTGTGCGTTAAACACGCAACAATGGTCTGTTGTGGTGATTATCACCCAATGTCAATGTAAGATTCATTGACATTCAAATGGTTATTGGTTATTGATTCACTTGCCACAAAGTAGCAGGTTCTTTAATGTGTTTTGTATTGGGCAGCAACGTTAAGAGAAGATTCTTTAATTAAGTTACTTTCGTGACTATAATTTTTAGGTGGGGTTTAAATTTGTCTGATACACCAACAACTCTTTTTAAAAGTACTTCTGATAATCATCCATTACCTACCTTCCCTGATAGTGGTATGCTTTATTGATAAAACTGTGTATGCTATATTTGTTAGGAAAATCCTGAGCATTAATAAACCTGTTCGATGATGTCTTACGTACAACCACGTAGGTCGGTTGAACGTTAAATATCTTATTATTGATGTAGGTACTATAATACATAAATACATACATTTCAGTCAATCTTTTTCATCCAAATCAATAATAAAGTATATCAGTCCAGGCTCATTAATCTGTCTTGAAGAAAAAGTTTTACCAACATTGTAACATAATTTGTAAATGTTTAATTTTTACATGTTGGCATCTATCTACACAGAAAACCTAAAAAATGTGTGTTCGGTATAGTCTGATAGCAAGCGACTAAACGGAGGTAGTAAAAAACCATTGAATTTTCAATAACTAATCAATTTCTATAAGCATAACACCCGCAACCTGTAGAGCGTATCAAAGGAGTGAACGAAAACAAGAATAAATTAATTTATTACTCACACAGAAAAGTGATAGATGAAACAGATCCACCCCACGGGATGTTCAAGGAAGACATAGACGCGCTCCTGGAAAGTTCTCCCCTTCTTATGATGGAACACATATTTCGCCTTAAAGTCCATATCAATCGGCAGAAAGATGGGGTAGTAGGGATCAAGCACACCCGGTGGATTTCTACCAGGAACTCCAGCCACTGCTCCATCATCTTCTGGTTCAATCTCTTCATCATGATCACTACTGCATTTTGTGATTTCACTATAATGTCGGCTCACTTCATTTAAATGACTTTTCCGTTTGCGAGAAGGAGGTGGGACACGTTTTAGTTGAGTATCTTCATGGCGTTGACTCTTCGGGCTACGAAAATGTTTAAAAAACGTACTATGTTTCGCATTTTGTTCATTTGGTAGATACTTCGTTTCGTCGTTTTCGTCTATGTGATCGCTACTTCTTTTAAGCCAGCACTGTTCCTCGACTTCTTCATCGTCGTCGTCTTCGCTGGAGATGTGACGAGGACGCTCGCGACTGTAAGTCGACTTGTCGGCGATAGGAGACTTCAGGACGCTCAACAGGACGTCTGCCGATTGATCTTGGAGTTTCGTTGGACTGCGGTAAATTACTTCCCGTGATTGACGATACAGATGTTCTTGTTCAGATCGATTCATTCCGGCCATTACAGTAAATAACATTTAGGAAGTAATTAGAGATTGAATGTTACGTTTCCGGGGGTTTGCGATTTGGCGTGACTTCAAAAACAAAATGTGGACATTTTAATGTCAAATCTTCGGAGCAGCTTGTGTGTTGGATGACATTTAAAAATATAAGATAAAAACTTTTTATAGTTTTTGCAGTAGAGTGGGCTCAAAACAAGTAACTAAGAATGGCACGGAATTGCGCAATGTTCAACGAAAACAGTGTTTAAATCGATGAAAAAATACAAACTTGTCGAGCGTTCTCCCGTCAATCGCTTTGAAATGTTGATTCCAATCTTACAACAAAACAGTGATGTTATCGATCAGTAAGTGTTGACTAATCGATGGCTCATGACTGTTTTTTTATTTCATAGTATTTCTTATCCGTGTTCAAATTCCTTTGTTGCAAGTCAATAAGCGTGAAAAGAGTAGTAATTGGTGCCATGATCTTCAGAAGGCAAAGGCGCGATCCGGAGCAACAGTGGCTACTCAACAGTAACATTTCACCGAAAGTGATAGGAAATTAGTAAAAATATACCAAATTGACTGTAGGTATACAACGATGAAAGTATATGTACATGTTTTCAAATATTGACTTCAAAAAGTAAATATAATTTTCACTTCATTCTAAGAATAAAAATAAATTATCACTTCTCTTTGGCACTTGGAAAACTTTGTTAAGTTGGAAAACTCACTTATTTTGACTGTATAAATTCTCCAAATCAACAATATTACTGTTCTTTCTTAAATAAATAACTGAGTTTACATTATTTAAAATGTAATACTCTTCGATCTTGATTAACGACAATAGCTAGCAGCATGACGTGATGTTTTGAACGATGGAGGTAGAGACAAGTGGCCGACTACCGACTACCCACTACACCGGTTGGTGATCGAATATCCGCGTGTCCGACCGTCGAGCAACTCCACCGCCGCTGCTGTTGGGAGAGCGACGAGCCGCGTGCTGGCGAGTGCGCAACTATGAAGGATTGCTCCTGCCTAAAAACCTTCCACACAGCGAAGCGATACACTGGCGCTAGACCAACCAACTGTAGCGCAGTGCCCTAGCCACGAGTGACGAGACTTCCATAGGTGAAAGGCGTACTAAGAGAGCAATCACAGAAAGAACTCTTGTAGTCATCGACTGTACTAAAAATGAATTATCCTAATCTACTTTTCAATACTCCTTTCACTGACAACCCACATTATTATTGATGTAAATGTAATGGCATGATTTATGTAATATGCATTGAAAATTGAAGGTTTGAATAATAAATAAAAATAAAATTGTGTGGGCTGTTTTATTGTGCCAAAATGTATTTACAATAGTTATTTATTATTAAAATGATTGATATCATAAAATAAATGTATAGACACGAATAGCCACAAAAGAAGTATCAATATGCTAAGAACTTTCATAAAAATTTGATTTAAAATTTGTAGTACTACTTAATTCGTTGTATTGCATTTGTATGTTTTATTACATTGTGTCATTAAAATACCAGTGAACAGGTTTTAAAAGCATGAGTGTAAATGCTATTTTCGGTTATGACGTGTACAGGAATTCTGGTATCCCATTACTTTGTACTACTCTTAAAAATACTTTTGAAAATACTTCAATAATTTTAACAGATACAAATTTTATTACCAAAGAGAGAGTAAAAGCAAGTTGACAGTGAATCGAATGAAACAAGACCACTAACAATTCCGTCACCATGAAACTAATGACATCGTTGACCTCCACTTGAATAATTCAACAGGAAATTTTAATTTATTTTGCGAATTAAAAATGTAAAAATAAAATACAGCGTTCATTTGAACCTCGGGCAGTTGCTCTAGGTGACCGCTATTATGTAACTTAACCACATCCAGCACAACTTTTATTTGTTGTCGATCTGGATGAGCTGGGAAATTAGTTCACCTGTTCAGTTCTCTTCCGAACTATGCCCGGCAGGCTCAACAGCAATCAAATAGGTGTGGCGAAAGTAGCTTGCAAGAATCATCAACCAGACTTGTGACGAATCCTTCATAAACGGCAAAATAGTATATTATTAAAAAAATGACAAATACGGCAATCTTTTCAGTGCACATTTTCTGCACGGTGCTATAGCTTTCGTAACAAGGTCTTATTTTGCTGGGTTGTCAAGAGCAAAATTGCAAGTGAACGACACTTGCAATGGAAGAGCTCTTTGTCCTCTGCTCTTGTCACTTCGCTCATTATATTAATTTCTTCTTAAGATAGATGCTGAATCATTTTGTATCAAAAGGCAAACCATACGTTTTTTATGTATAATCTCTGCAGCCAATTCAATCCAAATGAAACAGGTTTTCTTTGAAATAGTCTTTTATTTCATCGTGAGTATCGTTTTGCCATCACCTTGAAATCGAGCCGAAATAAATTATCTTCTTGAATTCTCGATCTTTTGATTAGCAAAACACGTTGGTTTATAGATTAGGATCCAGGTTCACCGAATTAGTCAAAGGGAATCGTGCAATTAGCTAGGTATCGAGATAATAAGACAAAGAACGTTCCAAGCAATCATAATGTATCAAATACAGTGAAAAAGTTGTCCATGTTTATTGTTGTTTCTTTTCATCTATGTCTCCACATAGAATGCTAATCTTTCACTTCATTGAACATTTCCCACTTCTTCATCTCACATTTTCTTACTTTCTTACAAGTTAGTTGAATAAAGAAAGGGTTTAAAGTAATTAATTAATTTAGTTTGCTGATACCTTGTATGCGTCCATCAGAATTTACTAGATTATCAGTTTTTACTAAATAGATTGTCCTCCAAAATTGTAAAATGAAGCTGCACGTCTGCGGGCCACAGTGCACTCCCCCCACCACACCCGTTCTTTTGCTTTCTACTCTGTAAAAATAGGGTCTGGATTTCTTAATCTGTCGTGGATTAATAATTCCGGAATATGTATTATTTATAACAAAATATTGGCAATAATCATTAGAAAATCATCCACTATCTTTCGCATCTTTGATTCAGATCAAGTAATTGTTTTTAAGTTATATTTTAAGCAAAGCTGCTAATGAAAATGAACACACATTCTTGTACAACAACTAAATTGGGGACAGGGTGAGACCTTCCTACTTTTTTTTAAGGAAAACTATGGAAACATGCATGGAACTGCAAGCATGTCCATGCAGTTCCGTCTGGCGTAGCGTTACAATGAATAAAACATCCTACTTAAGAAGGGTTTTTCTTTCTCTGCAAATGTCTATGTTTAGTTCTTACTTTATTATCGACTCACGGAGAATCGTGCATGGCTCACGATTGCCTTTGTTCTGTCCACTCTCTGTTGAGAGACAACATACTGCAGTTTACAACGAAGTTATCTGTCTCGGGATAACTTTCTTAGGTGACAACCAACCAGTGAAGTGTACATACTACCAGTTAAGTTGTTGTAGAGAAGAGAAAAATCACAGAACTAGTTCACGTTAGCAACAAGATAGGTAGAATTATTCTTGGAAATAGAAAAGCCTTGTTTTTTTATTTGTGATGGAGAACAAAGTAGTAAAATCAGAATTATTGTCTTATTTAAATAAATGTTTCCCTTTGATTTTCATAGTTGAGTAGATATATTGAATGATTTATATGATTCCAAATTGTAGCAAGTACCTGGGTGGTCGTCGAGATTCAAACTCGATTTGAAATTAATACATTATGCGAATGTCTCTACGAAACACTATCCAAAATAAAAACTTGAAATTTAAGAATTTTAAATAAATGAGATGAATTTATGGGGCATGGAAAAGCCTTACAGAAAGAGTAAACATATTTTATAACATGGATAAAACACTTGATTGCTCTCGCGATTCTTTTATGCGAATACTTTTATGAGTTATAAAAAAATATAATTTTCCAGTCACATCAGGAATCTTCTTCTACGCAACGAATCTTGGCTGCTAAAAGTGATGATAATGACAACATCCGTTGTTGTGCAAGTTTAGACGACGTTTCTTCAAAACTGTCAAGCAAGTTAATTAATTTTATCATCGCTGTCAACAAACAACGAAAACTTGTGAATTTCATTGAAACAATGAATGATGATACATAAAATGGTTTTATCAACCTAAGGTAGCTGATTAAATCTTTCCTGAACAAAATAATGAAATTTCAAATGTATCAATTCATCATACCTATTATAAAAATTTCATTCTCGCCTGTATGTTTCAAAATAATAATGATTTTTACATAATGGCACGAAGTATTTTTATCCACCAAGACTTGATTCGACTTTTTCACTCACAACTCTTTTCAATCTCAGCCTTTTCCAGTAAAAAAAACCAAACCACTGCATACACGTCGAAGATACATATTTAAGCCAACACATGGCACTAAGTTGCAATTTCCCAGTGTGAGTTTGCTTTATGTGAAATCGATTCTATGAGTCAACGAAAGTAACACGGACAACAATAGTAATATCGATTTTTCCACTCTGTTACATTTTTCAATTTCTCCCTTCCCCTTCATCAGAATCCCTTTTCATGCTTCCACCCATTTACCATCATTTGATCTTCAATCTTACAAGCTCAATAAAAACAAAAACTATAACAAAAATTAAAACTGCGCGAAAGTATGAGTGGAATCTATATCGAATAAAGATTCACTTGGAGTAGCAGAGCAGGTGGGATCGCAGAATAAATTAAGAGGTTAGACGGAGTTTCGAAGTATTGGAGAATCACTTATTTAAAGTAAAGTGTCTTAATTCTATTTATAATTTACAAAAATGTCATTCTTAAAGATAAAATATTGACCAATTGAGTACTCCGATCCTTCATTGCGGCAATTCTTCCACCCTGGGCACCCTAACAGTACTCAAAACTATAATTAGAGAACATTGGTAAAAGTCTATACCAATAATTAATAAACACTAATTCCAATTAACACCAATAATTAATTTAGTTGTACAGCACATACTATATCATAATATTATGCATGCAAATTATTATATAGACGTTAGTTGCAGGGAAGTATCAAATGCGAGGTTTGTGCGGAAGCTTCATTGGATTAAAATTCTACAAATTTCTATAATAAATTCAGTTTCAGTTTTCTTGTTCTATAAACATCCTTTTTTATAAATACCTCAGATAGAAAATGTCGTAAAATCAATTGTAATTACATGGGTTTCAATTTAATTCAATATTAACTATTTCTAATAAAATATTATTATAATATTATAAATACTAAATTTATCTCTGAAACACAATGGTAATAAAAATATACCACCTTAAAAATCACTTTCCCAACCCTTGAAGAATACTGGCATTAATTTAATACCACTTAGATTTTTAAATTTTTATAATGTATTCTTCAAAGAGTTAAAAAGATATCATTCGTATATTAAAATAATAAAATATATAAAATATATAAAACGCATACTATTAAAATAAATGATGATGATGATGATGATGATGATGATGATGATGATGATGATGATGATTATTATTATTATTATTATTGTCATCATCA
>CAKOGZ010000075.1:0-20631 GCA_934045905.1 Leuctra nigra
AAGAAGATTAATTATATTAATGGTGGAAGGAAGTCTTTTGGCTTGAATACCTAACGTTTCAGAGATAATTCAAAGTTTTAAGAAAGAAATTTGCTAAGTTATCGCCTTAGAAGAGAAAGGTGGCAAAGTTGTTGGCAAGATTGCATCTTCTTCATAACCCAATCTTCATCACGGCACGTCAGTAGTAAAAACACCGTGAAATGAAAATAAAGTAAAAGAAACACGAAACAAGTATAAGAAAAAGAAGTTTGTATCTTGTCATTTTCGTCTTTCTTCAATCGCAAAACGTGTTTCAAGCTCTTTTTCTCGAAGATAGAGAGAAAGGTTGCGTTTTGGTAAACGTTATAAATGCGAGATTTCAGCCCGTTCACCTTCGTGCAATAAAAACCATAACATCAATCAAAATATATCTCTTCTTCATGCTGGTGGAACGCAAGAGCTGATGGAGGCGAATGATTTTGCGGCAAGAGAGAGAAGAAGAAGGGGAAAGAGGAATGGTAGTACTCTTCATTACGTCGAAAAGTTTACTCTTTGAATAAGCGAAGAAGAGAAAAACGTCATGAGACGGTTCACTGATTTTTAAGGCAGTTTTTTCCTTGGATTACACTAAAAATAAAATCCATCCTCTTTTAGATGGAAGTTTGCTGGTAGGCGAGGGTTCGAATCTTGATAGGAGCCATGAATGACTGTCACTTTTTCTTCTTATGCCCCCGGTTTTAAGTTACGTTATCTCCAACTCGCGAAGCAGTTACACAGTAAGTCACAATGTAAGTTTGTATCACATTAACATGTCTGAGAGAAAATGATAATTGATTGATTTCGATGCCAAGAATCACTAAAGGGTTTATAGACTTCGGGTACAATGTTTGAACATAATCGAATTTCAGAATTATCTACAGGCCCGGAAAATGAAGTAGGTACACCCAAGATGATTTTTTTTAAATGTTTCTTATGGGCGAAAATTGTAATTTTTTTGTGTGGATGTAATCTAGTGGAGCGGTCGCTCCACGCCAGCCAAGTCGTACGGCGCGCGCACACTCTTATTTAAAAAGGCTGGAGCAACCCACTTTTACTGTAAGCATCCAAGTGTCATTTTCGGCCTACTGGATCTTAAAAATGGGAAATCTCACATTGTTGCGAAATATTTTAATTTAGAGCTATGGCCCACCCTACAATATATTCCAAGTTTGGCAATAATACGTTATGCAGTTTGCGAGCTGGAGGACAGTGAAAATCGTGAAATTGTACGGCTTTCAGATAATGATTATGATTATTCATCTTCCAATAATTCCGCGGTCTCCGCCACAGCCTAAACGGCTGGGTTGATTGACCCGAAATTTTCACCACATATACAGCTCGTCTGTCTGATGATACCTTGCCCTTATGAATTTTTTGTGCCGCCATTTTAAAACCGGAAGTGACGTCATATCTCAAAAACGGCTAAACCGATCGGAACGAAATTTGCGCCAATCGATTCAGACGGTCCTTTATATGAAATAACAACAGTGAAATTAAAGTTTTCTAATTACTGAAACCGGAAATGACGTCATAGTTTAGCGAAATCTGCCTAAATTCACTTCCCCTTTATATAAAAACCAACTACATATTCAGAAGGCTTATAATGAAATATTAGTATTTATATACATATTAATACAATGTGTAAGAACTTTCAGCCGCCATTTTGAAAACCGGAAGTGATGCCATATCTCGAAAACGGCTGGACCTATTGGAACGATGCTTTCGCAATTCTTCATGGCATATCACTTTAAGTTTATATTTAGCTCCAAACAAAATTTTTCTTAATAACTAATTCGGAAATGGCGTATTTTTTTTAAAGGAATTAAGGAATTATCCATTGTTGCCCCAATAAGTTTTACAAGTTGTGTAAATAAACTAAAAAAATAAGTGATATCCCCATAAAAAACACTCCGTGTAAAAATACCAGCCAAGTCTCTTCAACTAAAAAAAAAATATGAAATCTAAAAATTCTGCACTGAAACGTAGTGATATCAAAAAATTAGCCCAGTCAAAACTTTATTTGAAAATTAAAATATACTTGGCGCATCGTTTTTTTAGGGCATTGTAGGTATACTATAAGTATATGTATTTATATCTAGCCTATACTTCTAAGCTATTTATATACACGATGCGCCAAGTATTTTTTAATTTTCAAATAAAGTTTTGACTTGGCTAATTTTTTGATATCACTACGTTTCAGTGCAGAATTTTTAGATTTCATATTTTTTTTTTAGTTGAAGAGACTTGGCTGGTATTTTTACACGGAGTGTTTTTTATGGGGTTATTGTTTACTGTAGTCGTTTATTATAAATATTTTAATTGCTGTATTAAAACCACGGATCAAGGTATTAATGCCATTTATATTATTGTCGTTGTTATAATTTATAACGAGGCGTATGGAAATGCTAATTATATCTTTTCAATTTGTATTCATAGTTCATAGTTTTATTTAATCAAATATTTTTCTGAGATCGTGGATATATCAATATAATAGATACATTTTTCCTGATTTTGGTATCTTGTATTTTTGCAAACAGACAATAAAATAAAAAGTACCCATATTAACATTCAGGAAACCCCAAAATGACGACCATCCTGAATTATGCCTGAGCAGAACCTCTTTCAATCAAATAAAATATTTCAATCCTTACAAAATTTAAAAAGAATATCAATTTTCACATGACAATTTTGTGACCTTTGTACCTTTTTACTATTATCATTATTAGTGTGACTCTACACTAGTTACTTAATTAATCCTAAACCATCTTCAAATAATACCCCACTGTTGGGTGATAAATTCGTAGCATTATGTATTTCCTTTTCTAGTAATTTTTATTAATTTTATGTAGTACAATTAAAAAGGGTGAAGCTACTTCTGGCCAGATTTAAACTTATATTTATTAATTAATAACTAAGATTATGAGTACTCATCACTGAGGTGTAGATAGCTATAGTCCATCATGGTCCATCATCTCATTAGATAGTTCATCATCAATATAGTTTTTGTCATGAATTTTCTCTTCGTGCACTTTTCTTTCCCCTTTGCCGCCTTCTTTTCTTGATTAATATTCTTCTTTTAGTAACAGTTATTTATGACATTTCTTCTAGTAATGATTTTTTTTTAAACGATACACACAACATTCTTCTTCTAATCTTACATTTCAACTGCCTCTTTTTCCAATTCAAATTCCCCACCATCCAATCTCATTCTGAACACCATACCATATTTTTCCATTGTTGTGGCTTTACAGTTTTGAACCCTTTTTATTTTAAACCTCGACCCCAAAGGTGATATGTTTCGAAAAGATAACTTAATATTTTTAAAGACATTTTATAATATAAATTAATGTTTTAAGAATTTAAATATAACTGTAATAATATTCTGTACTACTTATTTACTTTAATATAATTGAATCCTGAATAAAATATGATTTTAATGTCATTATTTATGTTATAATTTTGATCGCCATAGAAACAATCACGGCCTTCTATAAATTCATAAGGAACCACTTGTTGTTTACAACCTAGATAACTCTCCCTGGTACAGTAGTGCTACAATACCCCACTATGGAATATAGAAATATACTTGCTTTATTACATACCACCCCACTATCGTGAATGTCCATTTTTGTATTTTGCTTTCAATTGTTGCTTTACAGTTCCTTCAAAGACATGTATGGTTTCAAGAGTATCGTATTATACACTCCTTTCAAAATTCCTTCCTTGGTCTTCAATTCATACGTATTGTTTCCTTTCACTTTAGAAACAATATAAGGCCCTTCAAATATATGGAAAAACTTCTTAGTTTCCTTTGACATAAAATTGGAAACATGTATTGCTCGTAATAATACCAAATCATTTGTTTTGAAAGTCGTTTTCTTCGTATACTTTTCTTCATGATACTTCTTTCTTTGAGCACCTTTATTCTTCAATCTATCCCCAGCCATTACAATCTTCATGTCGATATCAATTTCACTACCGTTATTTTCAGGAAAATCGATATTTTTAGCACTGTTGGATATGTATTTTTGATTGTAATGTAGTTCCATAGGCATAAACCCTGCACTTTCATGAAAACTTACGTTTAACCAATGTTCAATTTTAGGAACCCATTGTACCCATGAGTTATGTTTGTTGGAACAATATGTTCGAAACATGCGACCTAAACTACGCATGACTCTTTCACTAGGGTTTGATTGTGGGTGTCGAATAGTCGAATGAATTGCGATTACTTGATTTGCTTGCAAAGTGTTGTACCATAAACCAGACGTATATTGGGTTCCATGATCAGATAAAATTCGTTCCGGAATTTGAACTTGCTTGAAATATAATTCCAATTTCCCAACTACTGCCACTGCCGTAGCCTGCTTCAATGTATACAATTTTACTAACTTGGAGAATAGATCAATAAACACCAGAATATATCTGATTCCAAACTTTCCTCTTGGAAGAGGTCCGTACAAATCTGTGGCAACAATCTGGCCTGGTTTGCTGGGAATGATAGGAGTATAAGTACCTCTTGATGTTCTATTAGGATGCTTAACCCGCTGACAAATGTCACAACTTGCTAGAATTACTCGAATAATTCTTGCCATGTTCTTGAAATAGTAAAGCTTTCTCATTGCCATGTGGCATTTACGTTCTCCGAAGTGTCCGAATTCTTCATGCACTTCAATTATCAAGTCCTTCATGATCGTCGTAGGTATGCATAATCTCCATCCATCATCATTTTTCGCTTTGTGAAATAATTTCGTCCCGGAAATCTTGAATTGTTGATTTTGACTGTTATCATTCGGCTCATTCAATTTCTGTATAATCTCTCTAAACTGTGGGTCCTGTTCTTGTTCAGTTTGTATCTTTTCAAACCTCTTCTTCATGCTTAAACTGCATGATAATATAATTTCATATATTCCAATTTCCTTATCTTCACAAGTTTCTTGGTATATTTTTCCCTCTGCCGTTCCTGGTAATCTACTTAATGTATCTGCAATTACGTTAGATTTTCCCGAACAATGTCGAATTTCAAAGTTAAACTGTTGTAACCAGAGTACCCAACGAGTTAATCTTCCAGATAATAATCTACATTTCATCAAGAATGTAAGTGCTTGGTGATCAGTAACAATTATGAATTTTCTCACACCTTGAACGAACAATCTAAACTTCTCAACAGCAAACACAATTGCCAAACATTCCTTTTCAGATACATTATAATTGATCTCCGAAGTTTGTAACAGTCTTGAAGCCATATTAATGATCTGCATTTCACCATCATCATCCTTTTGATATAAAATACCAGCAATACCATAGTGACTTGCATCACATTGAATGTAAAATTCTTTGTTCATATCCGGATACAACAACTGCACATTGTTTACAAACAATTCTTTGAGTTCTTCAAATGCCTTCTGATGCTTTTCATTCCATCTCCATGTTGCTTTCTTCTTCAACAATTCCCTTAATGGTTCCATTTTATTTGCAAACTGATTTGTAAATTTCCGAAAATAACTGCAAATACCAATCAATCCCCTCAATTGCTTTTGATTTTTCGGCGTAGGCCAATTTTGAATAACATCCAATTTTTTCGAGTCGGGTCGAATTCCTGTACGATCTAAAGTATGACCAAGAAACGAAACTTGGTCTCTGCACCATTTTGATTTTTTAAAGTTTATTGTTACACCATAGTTCTTGAATCGTTTGAATATCATGTTCAGTTTTTCTATATGTTCTTCAAAAGTTGTGCTTGTCACTAGAATATCATCCACATATATAACAGTTGAATCTCTTAAGTCTTCTCCTAATACATGTTCTAATCCTCTTGAAAAAGCTGCGCCGCTTACGGAAAGTCCAAATGGCAATACCTTAAAGCAATACACTCTACCGCCGTATTTAAATGCAGTATACTTCCTGCTATGCTCCTCCAAAGGAATTTGCCAAAACGAGGAATTTAAATCAATAGTGGATAACCATCTGCTCTCAAAATGTTGCTGCAGCAATTCGTCAGGATCTAACGGTGTCTCATGTTCTGGAATAAGGATCTCATTTAACCTTCTTGCATCTAAACATAATCGAACTGACTGATCCTTTTTTATGTTAACTACCAAAGGATTTATGTAAGGTGATGTCATTTGTTCAATTATTCCCCACTCGATCATATTTTTTAACTGCTTTTCAACAGCCTCTCTATGTGCAAAAGCAACTGGATAGCTTTTGTTGTAATAAAATCCATTATTCCTTACTTTAATAGTATATTCATAATCTTTTATTAATCCTGGTTTATTTGTGAATATCTCTTTATATTTAACTAATAAGTCTTTCAACTCTTCCTTCTGTACATCATTTAACAATGTTAAATTATTAATGCTTTCAAGAATCTCATTGTTGTATGTATTACATTCTCCATCCAATCTTCTTGAATTATTCTCATGCTCATAATTCAACTCTATGGCCATTAATTCTGAAATTTTTGTTTTTTCGAATTGTACCATTTTTCTGTTAATCTCTTTGCCCTGAATATAAACTGTTTTCGTGTCAAAGCATATATTCATAGATAATTGTGCCAATATGTCCACTCCCAGTATCAAATCCCTTCTCAAATCAGGCACAACTAAACAGATTATTTCTATTTGGATATCATCTATATTTATGGAAAGAAATGCTTGTCGAGTTATCTTCTTTCCTCGAGCTTGTGTTGCACCAACTATGGTAATTCCAATAACAGGAAAGATCTCAATGTCTTTATTTTTCTCCAGTAAACTTTCAAATACAACTTCATTCATGCAAGTCACTTCACTTCCTGTATCAATTAATGCAATCATAAATCTTTCCTTAAGTTTAACTAAAATTTCTGGGCATTTGATTAAATTGGTATTCATTTCTTCGTTTAAGTCATCTTCTTCTAAAAGTTCTTTACCATTAACTAACTGGACACTATTAATGTTTTGCACTAGATTTGTAGTCACGTAGTCAGTGCTTATTCTGCGCGACTCATTCCATTTCCCTGTACATCATTCCACGATGTACTTTGTTGGTAATTATTCTGGTTACTTTGATCTTGTTGATTATTTCCTCTTCCACAACCATGCTGATCTCCACGTCCTCCTTGACTTGCACCTTTTCCTCTACCACGTTGATCACCTTGACCTTGATTCTGTACATCATTCCATGATGTCCCTTGTTGGTAATTATTCTGGTTACTTTGATCTTGTTGATTATTTCCTCTTCCCCAACCATTTTGATCTCCACGTCCTCCTTGACTTGCACCTCTTCCTCTACCACGTTGATCACCTTGACCTTGATATCTAATACCATTTCCCTGTATTTCATTCCATAATGTCCTTTGTTGGTAATTATTCTGGTTACTTTGCCCTTGTTGACTATTTCCTCTTCCCCAACCATTTTGATCTCCACGTCCTTGATTATGTCGCATTTGATCTGTATGAATATTGTTGTTGTTATTCTCATTTTGTTGTCCCCTTCGGAATATTCCATTTTGTTGGAAATTATCATTCATCTGTACGCAATGTAGATTTTCATGCTCACATTCGATTAGCTGTTCTAACATCTCTTTCGTACTCTTCCGATACATGTGAAGTACCTCTCGTGTATTAATTGGGAAATGTCGCAATATTTGTTTTGCCAATTCTTCGTCTTTCATTTTATTTGGCAAGTATCCAACCAGCCTCACAAGTCGTTTAAAATACAATGACATTGTAGTCCTTCCCAGATATCTTCCATTGTACACTTCCTCAAGAACATAACTTTGCTGCGAGCTTCCCCAGTATTTTTCAATTATTCCTGTTTTGTATTCATCATATGATTCATAAGTTTGTTCTCGATACCAGCTCCTTGCAGTGTCCCTTATTACTGATGCTGCTATCATTAACTTTTGATGTTCAGTAATTCCATTGATATTCCGAAATCTCATTTCTATTAAACGAATGTACTCTAATACATGTAACTGATCATTTTTACCATTGAATATAATACCATTCATTCGTAATTCTTCACTGATTTGTCCAACAATGTTGATTCCACAAACCGATCCACTACACGTTATTTTAGACTGTCCCATAGCACTAGTCAGCTTCTTCTCGATTTCCTCATTTTTAATATTTATTACATTGATCATTTGTGTACAGTTTCCCTTAAATTCTTCAACATTTTCCTTTACCTCTTGAACTTCAGCTTTCCATTGATCTTCCCTAAGATTCTCATGTTTTGACAATTGCCACGTTATTCCATCATCTAATTTCTTAATCTTTCTCTCTATTTCTTCCTCAAAATCAATCCTTTTACTTTCCATTTCTTCGAACTTGTGATTAACATCTTCTACTTTTTCTTCAATGCAATCCACACGTTCTTCTACTATCTTGACTCGTTCTAGCATTTTGTTGTTTTGATTTAACAATACATCAAACCTTTTAAAGCAATTATCAATCGTTTCCTTATCTTCTTTCCGAATTTGTTCACATTGTTCATATCTTTCCTTATCTTCTTTCCGAATTTGTTCCTCTTTTTCATTGTTTTCCTCATCCTTATCTATTAATCTCTTACACAATTTTTCTATTGTCTCTCTATCATTGTGAATCAACTCAAACACTTCATTTTTCATTTTCCGCATATCATCGGTAAGATTCTTGATTGACTCTCCTATATTTTCTTCAAATGACTTTTCAACCTCACTCCTTAAATCTCCCATCTCTGTCTCAACCTCATTGCCTGTAATACCATCCATGACTTCTAATAAACTAAACACCAATTCCAATTACTAAACTACTTAATCTCAGGTCTTGTGTTGATTTTAAGATCAGTTCTTAAAAAGCCTCTCACGTTGGGTGCCAATTTGTGCCTCTACACTAGTTACTTAATTAATCCTAAACCATCTTCAAATAATACCCCACTGTTGGGTGATAAATTCGTAGCATTATGTATTTCCTTTTCTAGTAATTTTTATTAATTTTATGTAGTACAATTAAAAAGGGTGAAGCTACTTCTGGCCAGATTTAAACTTATATTTATTAATTAATAACTAAGATTATGAGTACTCATCACTGAGGTGTAGATAGCTATAGTCCATCATGGTCCATCATCTCATTAGATAGTTCATCATCAATATAGTTTTTGTCATGAATTTTCTCTTCGTGCACTTTTCTTTCCCCTTTGCCGCCTTCTTTTCTTGATTAATATTCTTCTTTTAGTAACAGTTATTTATGACATTTCTTCTAGTAATGATTTTTTTTTAAACGATACACACAACATTCTTCTTCTAATCTTACATTTCAACTGCCTCTTTTTCCAATTCAAATTCCCCACCATCCAATCTCATTCTGAACACCATACCATATTTTTCCATTGTTGTGGCTTTACAGTTTTGAACCCTTTTTATTTTAAACCTCGACCCCAAAGGTGATATGTTTCGAAAAGATAACTTAATATTTTTAAAGACATTTTATAATATAAATTAATGTTTTAAGAATTTAAATATAACTGTAATAATATTCTGTACTACTTATTTACTTTAATATAATTGAATCCTGAATAAAATATGATTTTAATGTCATTATTTATGTTATAATTTTGATCGCCATAGAAACAATCACGGCCTTCTATAAATTCATAAGGAACCACTTGTTGTTTACAACCTAGATAACTCTCCCTGGTACAGTAGTGCTACATTAGTATCATCATCACATCATCATCATCATCATATTGTATTCTAACAAGACAACTAAGTTTTATTCTGAATAACTAGGAAAACGCTCGGTGTAACGCGTTGATGAGCGAGCACCCCAACGCGCAATATCTCGAACCGAAATTTTGGAACGCACAAAACATACCTATAACATCCATATTGAATTGAAATATATGATATCTACACTCAATCATCATAAAAGTAGCATCTTTTTATTGAAACTAAGATTATCCATCTATAGACTCTGGATAAAGAAAATCTTATCCAAGTTGCTTTGGCCCAAGTTTCCCATTCATTTCGATACCATCACAGTTCTGACAATATATTTCAAACAGTTAAAAATGTCAATAAGAGTATACTTTTTGACCGATTGGGCTGAAAATTAGTAAAATAAGAAAAAATTGTAGCATTAATAGCTATGCAAAATTTGAACTTTATCTGACCATTTTCATTTTCGACCAATCGGGAGATATTTTAATTTTTGAACCAATAGGAGGGCAGCTTTCAAAAAGTATACACGATTAAGTAAGAATTATATTAGTATGTGTGCAAAATTTCAGCTCGATCGGATAAAAATTGTGGCCTGTGCCGTCAGGCCATACTCAAAAACACAAAATAAACAGAGAAAGTGTCCAAAAATGCAGAATGGAGTCTATCGCTACGCTCGCTCAATAAACGGTCCAATTTGACCCTCTACGTTGAAGGAATGTTTTATAAAGCTCTGTCAGTGCTATGTACACCTATGTGGGTGTGCAGAACCCCCCCCCCCCCCCCCCCTCCACCCCAAACCCCCACAACTCAGCTTTCTCTACCGGGGTGGGAGCGGGGGCGACCAAGTTGATAAATCATTTATAGCTGCTAGAGGATTTCTCTTCCCACATTGATTCATTTTCTTTCAATAAGAAAATGCTTATTACTAGTCATTTAGGATGTCTGAGAAATGTTTGAAAATGATGAACGTTGACCAACCATTATCAAAATTTATATCAAAATTAGTAAGAAGGAAGGGAACATCAGTATAATTAGTAAATTACCTTTTCAGTTATGTTTTTTCTTGACCCTTGTTTGTGGTAAATATCAGCAGTCATATTTTGTATGCCAAAAGTTGGTATTTCATCCACACATCTAGCCAATCAGAAGAGGTGTAAAGTTGGTCGACTAGATATTTAATACATCCAATAACTATTAATTAGCATAGTATTCTACTGTACAAGTATCAATTCAAAACATTACAACAGAGTGAAGATCTCACAACTTTTCATCATTTGTACAAAGTTTGTAGTCGGTAGGTGTATACATTTTACCACTAGAAGCAATATCAGACTCGTCCTACGCTTTCTATGACAAATGTAATGAACAATATACCATGTTTTACATTCCCAACAAGCAAAATAGTTACCTATTCATAAAGTGCATCTCTTTGTTCGCAATTAAAATTACGAATCCCACACACCCTATTATATTTTCAACATCATCAGTTTGAAAGTATTCTATAGCTGCAATTTCCAATGAAACCTACGCTATTTTGAATATCGGATATCGTACATCCCACTGCACTAAAGAGCCTCAATAGAATGTAATGAAATTACAGTCCCATTGTAAACTTGATATTATTAATTACTCTCTTCTTTGACCTTTACCTCTAGCGCGTGGGTTCCTACCCCACCCGAGGCGTGAAATAATGTATCGTCTTTCACCTCAAAACCTCATCCGTATCAACTTAACCGCATCGAAGTCATTAGAGAGGTGTCATTAGGAGGTGCGTCGTTAAAACTACTTAGTCCTAACCGAGGTATTTGCATTAGGGATGGATTACACTAGTCGGTGACTTATCATGATAATCACCTGGATAATACCATCTAGTGATTATTTGTTGCGAATGTTGCGTAGTTGGTTAATTCTTTCAAATATCCTACCTCTGCCACCATTTGTGAATTCTTGATTTTTTTAATGTACTTTTTTTAGCATAGTTTGTGGAAAAAGTATCACAATAAAATTGATTTAGGACAGATATTACTAAAGTTAAAATGTGCCAGATTGACTAACTATCGAATTATATTCCACTGTTTCAATTATTTTGAATTACTGTTTGGCTTTGAGGTCAATTTAGCAAAATATTTAGTTAATCCAGCATAATTTAGCTTTAGTAATACTGGTTAGACAAAATAATGGATCCATATTCTTTATGTAAATTAAAAACGACTCTATTCCCATAATTATTTACCATCATGCTAACATTTTTGAGATAATACCTACACATTTCGGAGATTATAGTACAATGTCAATATTTGTATTGTTTCCTCCATTGCTTTAAATATGACTTATATAGACATCTTTATTTAATTTTTAAAGAGTCAGGATAACGTTTCCAGTTGGAAAATGTTGTCATCATTAATGAGTCTGTTTTGTTGAAATCAATGTGAAAGTAAGCGAAAATTTCGTCGCTTTTTGTCCAAATATGTTTGGAGAAACATTTCAGCACATGCACGATTTATTTTCACACTTGAATGACTAACAATGAACTTGTTTCTGAGAACGAATCTACTGAATGACTATTGCGACTCCAACGCATTCCTAGTAATCCTTAGAGATCTCATTTCTCAGTACAAAGCAGACATCTGAATCAGGTCATGCTGTGGGCGTCGTGGCTGCTGTGCGTAGGCGTTGAAGTTTCCTCCTCAAGTACATGCCAATTAAAAGCCCCACAGGAGCTTTTCATGAACATGCTCTGTTGTTTTAATTAAACTGATTTTATTGAGTCCCAGAACTACATTTTTCCTCTTTGGAAATTTACTTTGGTTTAAAAACTTCTAGCGTTTTATGGTATCTGTAAATTATTTATCTTATTGTTGTAAAGGTGTAACTTGAAATGGATGTGACAATTTATTTTTGTTCAAATGAGATTTAATATCATTGGCAGTTAACTCAAAAACCTCTGGCTCTCAAAAATAACAGAGTATCATACAAATGGTTTGAGGCTAAAATTTATTAAAATATTCGGTCAAAACTGAAGATATCTTACTTTTCTGGTGAGAGCTGTAACAACTACGCAACGGCCGAACGACCGTCCAGAATGACTGGTTAATGTGCTCACCTCAAGAATCATGTGAAAGAGGTACCTTTGAGGTACAGAATAACATATCTGGGAGTTTAAACGACTGTTGAAGGAAATGATAACTACAAAATGGCCACTGTTTCCACTGCATGAATAAAAACACGTGACTCGGTGTAGAAGACCTTAGGTGGCTTGAGAAATCACGGGCGAAATAAGTCCTAAAGTCATAAGATATATTATGGCAAGATCGTGAGGTAATTTAGAATTTTCACCATCATAAGTTTATGTTATAGCGGGTACCTGTTATTACACGCAGGAGAGTAGAAAATGTACTAATTGAAAATGTTTAAGGGTTTATATTTTCATCACGAACTTTGTAAGCTTTTGCTTTCTTGCAATATTTGTGCTAGGATGGGTCATGGGTTAATTTTAACCCCCCCCCCCCTCCTAAATAAAATTAAATAACTATTGGCAATAAAATAATAATTTAACAGTAATGACTTATACTGACAATAAAAAATATAATTTTTATACGACTATTCTATGGCGCCCAAATGCAAAGGGAAGATGTGAAAATCGTAAAATTATACATAATTGGTAATTTTCAAGCCACTGTTGTAGCATTGATGCTTGATTTCTCAATCCAAATTAAACTTTTAACTCTAAAAATTAAGATTTTACAATTATAAAATCCCATGTACATAATTCATGGCCTGAAACATTTGTCAGCTTAATAATGTGCGAGTAATTTTAAATAACTACCAAATAATGGATAGAATTTTGCTAACAGTGGAAAATAATATGCTTACATTTCCTCCGCAATTCTCTATTTTTGTCAAGTACCTCGGCTTTCAACTGTGTACTAAATTCATGTTATATGGTCACATTCCTTATCTACATGTCTCAAACAGACGTAAAAGTAACATGAAACATGTGAGTCACAGACAAATTGTCAAAAATTTGGTTTCCAGCATCGTATTCATACTTCAAAATATACCAATAAATCAGAACAATTCGTAAAAGAAATTCCAAACATATGAAACAAAACCTCTGACCTTTTAAGACTTGACAACGGCATTTCAGCGAGAGCAAGTGAGAGAGGAAGACTTGTTCAGCGAGAGCAAGTGAGAGAGGAAGACTTGTTCAATGAGAGCAAGTGAGAGAGGAAGACTCGTTCAATGAGAGCAAGTGAGAGAGGAAGACTTGTTCAATGAGAGCAAGTGAGAGAGGAAGACTTGTTCAATGAGAGTAAGTGAGAGAGGAAGACTTGTTCAATGAGAGCAAGTGAGAGAGGAAGACTTGTTCAATGAGAGCAAGTGAGAGAGGAAGACTTGTTCAATGAGAGCAAGTGAGAGAGGAAGACTTGTTCAATGAGAGCAAGTGAGAGAGGAAGACTTGTTCAATGAGAGCAAGTGAGAGAGGAAGACTTGTTCAATGAGAGCAAGTGAGAGAGGAAGACTTGTTCAATGAGAGCAAGTGAGAGAGGAAGACTTGTTCAATGAGAGCAAGTGAGAGAGGAAGACTTGTTCAATGAGAGCAAGTGAGAGAGGAAGACTTGTTCAATGAGAGCAAGTGAGAGAGGAAGACTTGTTCAATGAGAGCAAGTGAGAGAGGAAGACTTGTTCAATGAGAGCAAGTGAGAGAGGAAGACTTGTTCAATGAGAGCAAGTGAGAGAGGAAGACTTGTTCAATGAGAGCAAGTGAGAGAGGAAGACTTGTTCAATGAGAGCAAGTGAGAGAGGAAGACTTGTTCAATGAGAGCAAGTGAGAGAGGAAGACTTGTCAATGAGAGCAGTGAGAGAGGAAGACTTGTTCAATGAGAGCAAGTGAGAGAGGAAGACTTGTTCAATGAGAGCAAGTGAGAGAGGAAGACTTGTTCAATGAGAGCAAGTGAGAGAGGAAGACTTGTTCAATGAGAGCAAGTGAGAGAGGAAGACTTGTTCAATGAGAGCAAGTGAGAGAGGAAGACTTGTTCAGCGAGAGCAAGTGAGAGAGGAAGACTTGTTCAATGAGAGCAAGTGATGAGAGGAAGACTTGTTCAATGAGAGCAAGTGAGAGAGGAAGACTTGTTCAATGAGAGCAAGTGAGAGAGGAAGACTTGTTCAATGAGAGCAAGTGAGAGAGGAAGACTTGTTCAATGAGAGCAAGTGAGAGAGGAAGACTTGTTCAATGAGAGCAAGTGAGAGAGGAAGACTTGTTCAATGAGAGCAAGTGAGAGAGGAAGACTTGTTCAATGAGAGCAAGTGAGAGAGGAAGACTTGTTCAATGAGAGCAAGTGAGAGAGGAAGACTTGTTCAATGAGAGCAAGTGAGAGAGGAAGACTTGTTCAATGAGAGCAAGTGAGAGAGGAAGACTTGTTCAATGAGAGCAAGTGAGAGAGGAAGACTTGTTCAATGAGAGCAAGTGAGAGAGGAAGACTTGTTCAATGAGAGCAAGTGAGAGAGGAAGACTTGTTCAATGAGAGCAAGTGAGAGAGGAAGACTTGTTCAATGAGAGCAAGTGAGAGAGGAAGACTTGTTCAATGAGAGCAAGTGAGAGAGGAAGACTTGTTCAATGAGAGCAAGTGAGAGAGGAAGACTTGTTCAATGAGAGCAAGTGAGAGAGGAAGACTTGTTCAATGAGAGCAAGTGAGAGAGGAAGACTTGTTCAATGAGAGCAAGTGAGAGAGGAAGACTTGTTCAATGAGAGCAAGTGAGAGAGGAAGACTTGTTCAATGAGAGCAAGTGAGAGAGGAAGACTTGTTCAATGAGAGCAAGTGAGAGAGGAGACTTGTTCAATGAGAGCAAGTGAGAGAGGAAGACTTGTTCAATGAGAGCAAGTGAGAGAGGAAGACTTGTTCAATGAGAGCAAGTGAGAGAGGAAGACTTGTTCAATGAGAGCAAGTGAGAGAGGAAGACTTGTTCAATGAGAGCAGTAGAGAGAAGAACTTTCAATGAGAGCAAGTGAGAGAGGAAGACTTGTTCAATGAGAGCAAGTGAGAGAGGAAGACTTGTTCAATGAGAGCAAGTGAGAGAGGAAGACTTGTTCAATGAGAGCAAGTGAGAGAGGAAGACTTGTTCAATGAGAGCAAGTGAGAGAGGAAGACTTGTTCAATGAGAGCAAGTGAGAGAGGAAGACTTGTTCAATGAGAGCAAGTGAGAGAGGAAGACTTGTTCAATGAGAGCAAGTGAGAGAGGAAGACTTGTTCAATGAGAGCAAGTGAGAGAGGAAGACTTGTTCAATGAGAGCAAGTGAGAGAGGAAGACTTGTTCAATGAGAGCAAGTGAGAGAGGAAGACTTGTTCAATGAGAGCAAGTGAGAGAGGAAGACTTGTTCAATGAGAGCAAGTGAGAAGGAGACACTCAATGAGAGCAAGTGAGAGAGGAAGACTTGTTCAATGAGAGCAAGTGAGAGAGGAAGACTTGTTCAATGAGAGCAAGTGAGAGAGGAAGACTTGTTCAATGAGAGCAAGTGAGAGAGGAAGACTTGTTCAATGAGAGCAAGTGAGAGAGGAAGACTTGTTCAATGAGAGCAAGTGAGAGAGGAAGACTTGTTCAATGAGAGCAAGTGAGAGAGGAAGACTTGTTCATGAGAGCAAGTGAGAGAGGAAGACTTGTTCAATGAGAGCAAGTGAGAGAGGAAGACTTGTTCAATGAGAGCAAGTGAGAGAGGAAGACTTGTTCAATGAGAGCAAGTGAGAGAGGAAGACTTGTTCAATGAGAGCAAGTGAGAGAGGAAGACTTGTTAAATGAGAGCAAGTGAGAGAGGAAGACTTGTTCAATGAGAGCAGTGAGAGAGGAAGACTTGTTCAATGAGAGCAAGTGAGAGAGGAAGACTTGTTCAATGAGAGCAAGTGAGAGAGGAAGACTTGTTCAATGAGAGCAAGTGAGAGAGGAAGACTTGTTCAATGAGAGCAAGTGAGAGAGGAAGACTTGTTCAATGAGAGCAAGTGAGAGAGGAAGACTTGTTCAATGAGAGCAAGTGAGAGAGGAAGACTTGTTCAATGAGAGCAAGTGAGAGAGGAAGACTTGTTCAATGAGAGCAAGTGAGAGAGGAAGACTTGTTCAATGAGAGCAAGTGAGAGAGGAAGACTTGTTCAATGAGAGCAAGAAATTGAAGACTTGTTCAAAGAGAGAAGTGAGAGAGAGAAGACTTGTTCAATGAGAGCAAGTGAGAGAGGAAGACTTGTTCAATGAGAGCAAGTGAGAGAGGAAGACTTGTTCAATGAGAGCAAGTGAGAGAGGAAGACTTGTTCAATGAGAGCAAGTGAGAGAGGAAGACTTGTTCAATGAGAGCAAGTGAGAGAGGAAGACTTGTTCAATGAGAGCAAGTGAGGAGAGGAAGACTTGTTCAATGAGAGCAAGTGAGAGAGGAAGACTTGTTCAATGAGAGCAAGTGAGAGAGGAAGACTTGTTCAATGAGAGCAAGTGAGAGAGGAAGACTTGTTCAATGAGAGCAAGTGAGAGAGGAAGACTTGTTCAATGAGAGCAAGTGAGAGAGGAAGACTTGTTCAATGAGAGCAAGTGAGAGAGGAAGACTTGTTCAATGAGAGCAAGTGAAGAGGAAGACTTGTTCAATGAGAGCAAGTGAAGAGGAAGACTTGTTCAATGAGAGCAAGTGAGAGAGGAAGACTTGTTCAATGAGAGCAAGTGAGAGAGGAAGACTTGTTCAATGATAGCAAGTGAGAGAGGAAGACCTTGTTCAATGAGAGCAAGTGAGAGAGGAAGACTTGTTCAATGAGAGCAAGTGAGAGCTGGAAGACTGTTCAATGAGAGCAAGTATCATTCAATGAGAGCAAGTGAGAGAGGAAGACTTGTTCAATGAGAGCAAGTGAGAGAGGAAGACTATGTTCAATGAGAGCAAGTGAGAGAGGAAGACTTGTTCAATGAGAGCAAGTGAGAGACGGAAGACTTGTTCAATGAGAGCAAGTGAGAGAGGAAGACTTGTTCAATGAGAGCAAGTGAGAGAGGAAGACTTGTTCAATGAGAGCAAGTGAGAGAGGAAGACTTGTTCAATGAGAGCAAGTGAGAGAGGAAGACTTGTTCAATGAGAGCAAGTGAGAGAGGAAGACTTGTTCAATGAGAGCAAGTGAGAGAGGAAGACTTGTTCAATGAGAGCAAGTGAGAGAGGAAGACTTGTTCAATGAGAGCAAGTGAGAGAGGAAGACTTGTTCAATGAGAGCAAGTGAGAGAGGAAGACTTGTTCAATGAGAGCAAGTGAGAGAGGAAGACTTGTTCAATGAGAGCAAGTGAGAGAGGAAGACTTGTTCAATGAGAGCAAGTGAGAGAGGAAGACTTGTTCAATGAGAGCAAGTGAGAGAGGAAGACTTGTTCAATGAGAGCAAGTGAGAGAGGAAGACTTGTTCAATGAGAGCAAGTGAGAGAGGAAGACTTGTTCAATGAGAGCAAGTGAGAGAGGAAGACTTGTTCAATGAGAGCAAGTGAGAGAGGAAGACTTGTTCAATGAGAGCAAGTGAGAGAGGAAGACTTGTTCAATGAGAGCAAGTGAGAGAGGAAGACTTGTTCAATGAGAGCAAGTGAGAGAGGAAGACTTGTTCAATGAGAGCAAGTGAGAGAGGAAGACTTGTTCAATGAGAGCAAGTGAGAGAGGAAGACTTGTTCAATGAGAGCAAGTGAGAGAGGAAGACTTGTTCAATGAGAGCAAGTGAGAGAGGAAGACTTGTTCAATGAGAGCAAGTGAGAGAGGAAGACTTGTTCAATGAGAGCAAGTGAGAGAGGAAGACTTGTTCAATGAGAGCAAGTGAGAGAGGAAGACTTGTTCAATGAGAGCAAGTGAGAGAGGAAGACTTGTTCAATGAGAGCAAGTGAGAGAGGAAGACTTGTTCAATGAGAGCAAGTGAGAGAGGAAGACTTGTTCAATGAGAGCAAGTGAGAGAGGAAGACTTGTTCAATGAGAGCAAGTGAGAGAGGAAGACTTGTTCAATGAGAGCAAGTGAGAGAGGAAGACTTGTTCAATGAGAGCAAGTGAGAGAGGAAGACTTGTTCAATGAGAGCAAGTGAGAGAGGAAGACTTGTTCAATGAGAGCAAGTGAGAGAGGAAGACTTGTTCAATGAGAGCAAGTGAGAGAGGAAGACTTGTTCAATGAGAGCAAGTGAGAGAGGAAGACTTGTTCAATGAGAGCAAGTGAGAGAGGAAGACTTGTTCAATGAGAGCAAGTGAGAGAGGAAGACTTGTTCAATGAGAGCAAGTGAGAGAGGAAGACTTGTTCAATGAGAGCAAGTGAGAGAGGAAGACTTGTTCAATGAGAGCAAGTGAGAGAGGAAGACTTGTTCAATGAGAGCAAGTGAGAGAGGAAGACTTGTTCAATGAGAGCAAGTGAGAGAGGAAGACTTGTTCAATGAGAGCAAGTGAGAGAGGAAGACTTGTTCAATGAGAGCAAGTGAGAGAGGAAGACTTGTTCAATGAGAGCAAGTGAGAGAGGAAGACTTGTTCAATGAGAGCAAGTGAGAGAGGAAGACTTGTTCAATGAGAGCAAGTGAGAGAGGAAGACTTGTTCAATGAGAGCAAGTGAGAGAGGAAGACTTGTTCAATGAGAGCAAGTGAGAGAGGAAGACTTGTTCAATGAGAGCAAGTGAGAGAGGAAGACTTGTTCAATGAGAGCAAGTGAGAGAGGAAGACTTGTTCAATGAGAGCAAGTGAGAGAGGAAGACTTGTTCAATGAGAGCAAGTGAGAGAGGAAGACTTGTTCAATGAGAGCAAGTGAGAGAGGAAGACTTGTTCAATGAGAGCAAGTGAGAGAGGAAGACTTGTTCAATGAGAGCAAGTGAGAGAGGAAGACTTGTTCAATGAGAGCAAGTGAGAGAGGAAGACTTGTTCAATGAGAGCAAGTGAGAGAGGAAGACTTGTTCAATGAGAGCAAGTGAGAGAGGAAGACTCGCTCAATGAGAGCAAGTGAGAGAGGAAGACTTGTTCAATGAGAGCAAGTGAGAGAGGAAGACTTGTTCAATGAGAGCAAGTGAGAGAGGAAGACTTGTTCAATGAGAGCAAGTGAGAGAGGAAGACTTGTTCAATGAGAGCAAGTGAGAGAGGAAGACTTGTTCAATGAGAGCAAGTGAGAGAGGAAGACTTGTTCAATGAGAGCAAGTGAGAGAGGAAGACTTGTTCAATGAGAGCAAGTGAGAGAGGAAGACTTGTTCAATGAGAGCAAGTGAGAGAGGAAGACTTGTTCAATGAGAGCAAGTGAGAGAGGAAGACTTGTTCAATGAGAGCAAGTGAGAGAGGAAGACTTGTTCAATGAGAGCAAGTGAGAGAGGAAGACTTGTTCAATGAGAGCAAGTGAGAGAGGAAGACTTGTTCAATGAGAGCAAGTGAGAGAGGAAGACTTGTTCAATGAGAGCAAGTGAGAGAGGAAGACTTGTTCAATGAGAGCAAGTGAGAGAGGAAGACTTGTTCAATGAGAGCAAGTGAGAGAGGAAGACTTGTTCAATGAGAGCAAGTGAGAGAGGAAGACTTGTTCAATGAGAGCAAGTGAGAGAGGAAGACTTGTTCAATGAGAGCAAGTGAGAGAGGAAGACTTGTTCAATGAGAGCAAGTGAGAGAGGAAGACTTGTTCAATGAGAGCAAGTGAGAGAGGAAGACTTGTTCAATGAGAGCAAGTGAGAGAGGAAGACTTGTTCAATGAGAGCAAGTGAGAGAGGAAGACTTGTTCAATGAGAGCAAGTGAGAGAGGAAGACTTGTTCAATGAGAGCAAGTGAGAGAGGAAGACTTGTTCAATGAGAGCAAGTGAGAGAGGAAGACTTGTTCAATGAGAGCAAGTGAGAGAGGAAGACTTGTTCAATGAGAGCAAGTGAGAGAGGAAGACTTGTTCAATGAGAGCAAGTGAGAGAGGAAGACTTGTTCAATGAGAGCAAGTGAGAGAGGAAGACT